>CAUYON010125377.1:0-16692 GCA_963573935.1 Arctocebus calabarensis
AGCCTTAAAGAAAGATGGTGACTTTTCCTCTTTCATTTTTACATGGATGGAGCTGGAACATGTTCTCCTTAGCAAAGTATCTCTAGAATGGAAGAAAAAGTATCCAATGTATACACTCCTAATATAAGACAAATTCTTTATCGTTCAAGTGAAGGCTACAACTATTTATTGCACAGGAAGACGGGGAAAGGGGAGAGGGAGGGAAGGGGAGGGAGAGGGTGGGGGGACATGGGACAAAGGGTGAGATCACATGTGTGGTACATATTTGAAGTGTCAGGAGAAAACTTCTAAATACGGATCAAAAATGTTTTCATATAGTAAACGATAACATATCATGAATGGTATGTCAATCAGGTTGATAAAAATATCTCAGATTGCATGTGAAGCCCGCACACTGTACCCCATGATTGAACTAATGTACACAGCTATGATTCAATTAAAAAAAAAAAAAAGAATACAGAAGCTGAGGTCTGTTATTATGTCTCTGACACCTTCCTGGTGTCATTTCATCGTTTATTGATGAGAAGGGTATTGGTCATCTGTGATAGGATAACAACATCCAAAACCATTCTTCCCAGTCCTTGAATTATTTGGCTTCTTATTTAGTTTACTATGCAGAGATGAGGATTCTGTGCTTCATAGAATGCACAATCTTATCCATCCTGAAGCACTAATTTAATTTTGAGAAATCAACATTCTAAATAAATAGACTGTCTTTGGTGACAGTCTAGAATAGAATAGAATAGAATAGAATAGAATAGAATAGAATAGAATAGAATAGAATAGAATACTCGCGAGTCAGTCAACCCTGGGATGAGATGCTGGATATTGATAGCTCAGTGTAGGCACAATGACCTGAGCCAACAGTGCTGTTTTGTAGACTACTGGTTTATCTTTGACAAGCTTCTAACCATTCCAACTTCATTAAATAACTGAAGTGACTCATCATTGGTCTTATGGAAATAATAAACAAGGCTAACTGATTAAGTTACTCATAAGAAAATTACTTTTAAAAATGCTTAGCATATGTGTCAGTTACTTATTGCTCCTATTACAAAGTCTCCCCAAGATAGTAGCATAAAACAGCAAGGATTTGTTCTCTTTAGCAATTTTGTCCATTGGCAGTCTGGACAGTCCTTCTACTGGTCTAACCTGCAGCTTCGGTCATGTGATAATGCTCACCTGACTGTACTGGCTGTTCCCTGGGGCAACCCTATCTCATCCTTGTAAACTTCCACCACATTCTCCCAGTCACAGCAAGTCTAAAAGCCTGCCTCATCAGAAGGAGCTGGAGAAAACAGACCTTAGCTCCAGGTTGTAGGAACAGCAAAGTCACTTTGCAAAGGGGCCTGGGTGCAGCAATGCTCTCTTCCCCAGAGGTGAAATCCATGGCCAGCCCTTTCCATTAACCTCCTGAGGTTCTCAGTGGACCTCCCATGGCTGCCGGGCACCTCAGCTCAGTATGTTACTGAAGATTCTGGTGACATCACGCGGTGGCAAAATTGAGAGGCAAAGGGCAGAGCACAGCAGTAATTGAGTGATATTTTTCGTCACTGTTACAACTCCAAATCTCACCCGTTTTTTTGCCCCAAAATGTTTATGGGTTATGTTGATCTTCATTCACCCAGAACGCAATCAGCCAAATGTACCAAAGATCTTATCGGAAACACTACAAAATATTTCTTAAAGTAAGTCTATGAGAAAATATGTGTTTATTTTAAAGCTAAAAATAAGAATTTTTCACTGAAATACACTCACATACAATGCAGATTTTACAGATGGGTGTTTCTATGTTTTGTGCAAACCTACTAGTTACTCTAGTAACAAAGATTGTCCCAGCTACTGTGCTGGTGCTGTCATCATTTTTGTTTGGTAGCAAAAAACATTCTCCAACTCCAAATCAAAACTGAGATTGCATTAGGAAAATTTTAAAAAATCAAAATAAGTTTGTTTTCCATGATATAATGGAGCAAGAAATTTTTATATAAAAATCGTTTTAAATATGGAAAAAAATAAGAGATATGTTTTTGTTTCTTTGTTTAAATCACTGATTTTCAACAGATGTGACAGGGTATTAGGTGTGCCGCAAAAATTTTTAAAGATCATTAATTAAATAATTTTTGAAAGACATTCAGAGTGCAGTAAATACATTCCTTTTTTACTTTTTTGGATTGACATAATGTAACTATAGTTTTAAGTGTGCATGAGATTAAAAAAATGTTGAAAAACACTGGTTTACATGGAGAGGAACACAGGGAAGAGAGAAACATAAACAAGCGTTCCAAAGAAAAAGAAGTATTAAGTATAAGAGAACCTCTTAACAGTAGTTAAAAGGAACGTTGATGAAGCGGAGGTTCCCAGGTCCCAGAAGGACTTCTGCCATTCTGTCCTTAAACTTCATGTGAGACCATTGGGAAACTGTCTCTCGCAACTGGAGAGGTTTCCTTTAAGCCAGTAAATCAAAATCCTCCCTGTGGAAACAGGAGAATTTCCATGTGCACCTGTCCCAGAAGGAAGGTTCTGAGTTCATCTGTCAGGGTCCTGGGTGAGCCCGCGGTCTGCTTGAGCTTCCTGTCCTATAGTCCATATCCATCACTGCCACCAGCTCCAGGTGCTCACGCTATCCCTGCCTGTATTACACTATATCTCGTTTTCTCATTATTCAGCTTGTCAAGGTCTTTCAAGTCCTGCCCACTCCTAACATGCTTTATTAAGTGTTTTCCTACTATTCTCTGCTTTAGTCTGAGTTCATTTGGAATACACGGCAAAAATTATTAGAAAAACACCAACAACTGCAATACCATCCCTTTATGTGCCAGTGCACTGGGTGTTGTCAGGATTTGGCTTGCTAGCTCCTGCTCTTCCTCTTAGATAGTCTCCCTGTATCCTCATGAGCAATGACCTTGGCCCCATTAGAATTTTGAATGAGGGAAAATTCCAGGAACTGTTTTCCATAAAAAGCCACGGGTCTAAATCGTCCTGCCCTTATTCCAAAATCCCTCAGGAAATAAGCACCTGCCTTTGTGATGTACAATTAGAAGAATGGCTCAAAGTTACCTATCCCAGTGGTGGCAGTCCCTGGAATTGGTTCTCAGTGCCCTGTGCATTCCAGGAACCCCCTGAAACTCTCCCCTAAATTGCTTTTCCTCAGTGAGACCAAATCTCTTTCAGTCATTTTCAGCCCTATTCCCTGATGTAGACAAGCACTGCGGACTACATATATGAGGTGAGACATTAAGTTCATGAACTTGTTACTGGACCAAGAGGGCCTTGGCTACCTGTCTTTGTCCAGCCAACATGAAGAGACAGAGTTTATGTACAGTAAGCTTTATTTTCAACTTCTTGTGCATCAATCACTTTCAGGCCAGTGATTCTGGAGAACAGCGAGAGTAGCCTTTCAATTCTGTTCTATCTCAGTTACAATTCTAATAATTTTTATAATGAAATACAAGGAAACAAACCCAGAAAGTTTTAACTTATCTGATAGGAAGTAACATCAAAGTAACATTCATTCTAACAATGCAAAATGTTTAAACTACAGAAAGGTGATTTTCACTCTAACAAAATAAGAGAATCGTCAGAGAAAACACTCTATCATTAAAGCAACCTTTACCCTACCAAGAGCACAACACCTGTTGTCCGTGTGTGACTGCTCCCCAGAGTCCCTTGAGACCGACATCCTCACAATCATGGTGAAGCCTTAACTAGACAATCACAGTAGGTGCGTGGGGAAGTTCTGAGCAGACTAGGTCAGCTGTTCCGCTTCAGCTTAGCTTCTCAGACTTCATCTTGTGGGCTGCTTTTCTGGTTTCAAACTCATCCTACAAAAGCTCTACATATCTCATTCCTGAATATCACTACAGTCACCAGATGGCCAAGAGGAGGTCCGTGAAGGTGAACGTAGTGATGTTCAGCAATGAGGTATGTAGCATCTTTTCTAGGATGAGTATGCTAACTTAATTTTTCAACCTTGTCTGTAGCAAGTACATGTGTAAACTCAGGCTGTACACACAGATCAGAGAGAAGCTACTTTTTCGTTTTCCTGTAACTATACCTAGTGACTATGTTTTTCAGATGGCAGGAATCAATCTTAGTTGGACAACCTGAAACATCACAGGGCTGATTCTAGTTCCTGGGACCTATAAGACGTGGACTAGTCACAGGAGGCATCTGAGTTTAGCAGTTACCATCTACCCATGCCTGGTTTTCTTCCAGATCTATATAAAAGGTGTAAACAGTGGAACCCAGAGACGAGGCTGCCGAGGAGATGTTCAGGCCAGGCTTTTTGAAAGGGGAGGTGATCTGCCTGGGCAGTGCAAAGATGGCGTCTGTTGTAGGGATGGTTAGAGACCACTTTCACATAGGGCAGCAGTGGAGGAGCACATTCCACAGGTTGCCCATCAGGTTAAGGTCTTTAGTGAGAACTTCTGGGGGGTGGGGCTAGTCAGATCCTTTATGACTTTGTTTTAGGAGGAGAGGAAGGGAGAAGGGTGTGTGTGTGGCTGCATTAGGTCCCCAACATGATGGCCACTGTGGTGAGCTGAGTTGTGTCCTCCTTACATTTATATGTTGAAGTTCTGGCCCCCAGTAGCTTGAATAGTGTCTATGTGGGGACAAGGTTTTAAAGAGATGATTAAATTAACGGCCTTTGGTCAGGGCTGTAATACAGTCTAGTGGGTGTCCTCATAAGAAGAAGATATTAGTAGTGCAGAGAGGTGCCAGGGATGAGCACACCCAGGAAAGACCACGTGCCAGCCCAGTAAGACAGTGACCCCTGCAAACCAATGACAGGGGCCTCAGGAGAAACCAAACCAGCTGACACCTTGAGCTTGGATGTCTACCTTCCAGAAATGTGAGAAAATGAGTATCTGACATTCAAGCCGTCCAGGCTGTGGGATTTTGTGATGGCAGCCCTGGGAAACCGATGCAGCCTCTGTCCTGTGTTTACATCGTGCTACTCATAACCTCAGCGGATCCACATGTAAATCTCATTCATCGACTTTTTCAACTTTCTTGGGCAATTCTGATTTCTTCTAAAACCTATACTCTTAAACACTCCCTCAGACTGTGTCCCAAGAAACTCTACCGCCATTTTCTTGGCTCATCATAGATGTGGACTATATTCTCAATGTAGAACATGAGTATTTACTGCACGAGTACCCTTAATTGAATTCAAAATCATATTGATGAGCCACACTTTCTTAAAATAAACAACATCAAAGTAGTCTTCACTCAAACAATGCAAAATATTTAAACAACAGAAAGGTAATTTTCACTTTAATGAAACATCTAAGAGAATCATCCAAGAAAGCATCATATTGTCAAAGTAACCTTTACTCTACCAATATCACGACACCTGTGGTCTATGTGTGACCACATCCTCAGATTCTCCTGAGATAAACATCCTCATCATCGTGGAGAAATCTTTGCTGGATAATCACAGGTCATGGTGTGTGTGGGGGGGACAATGCGAACTTGGCAGACTAGGTCAGCTGTACTGCTTCAGCTTAGCTTCTCAGATTCCATCCTGAAGGCCACTTTTCTGGCTTCATTTGGGCCCATTTTGTTGTTTGTGAAGACTCTCCAGTTTGTTTCAGGGCTCCTGTTCCCAGAAAAGCATCTTCTGGTGAATTAAAGAATAAGGAATATTGGATGTGGGCTCCTGTACAATGACAATTACTTTATATAGATATAATCTGGGCAACACATATTGCCAATTTGATTTACATGAAATACAATTTATATAAAATGACTGAAGATATATATCTATATGTATATAAAACGATTTTTTAAATATGCTATTGTTAATTATGGCCATTATTGAAGCTTTTAGATTAAAATTGAGTATAGTATAATGTACTGGCCTGAGTGACTACTTATTAAATATTTCTTTCATAATTCATGCAGAGATTAATTAACAGGAATTCTTGATTTGCTAAAAGTTAATGATCATTTTGTTAATTTTTCATTTATTGTTTTAGAAAAAATAAGGAATTTTTGTGAAGTAGGAAAAGAGAAAACTGAATTTCCAGCTAAGAAATGAGCAAAATATTTCTGGACAGCCAACATCTGGTATCATTTAAGTCTGAACAGGGGGGAAAGTGTAAAGATTTTACCAGAGAGAGCAACCTTGTGTTTGCAGGGGAAGGAGATGATGCGTTGGTCTTTTCAGCGATTAAAAACTTTCCATTTTCACATAGCCTCAGTACAAATGGAGCATTTGCCTTTGCTCAGATTTTTCATTTAATTATCTAGCATACAAACTCTGAAGACAAAGATGCTTAAATTCTATTTTCTCAGGGAATGATGCCAAGTAAAGGTACTTCCAGCTTCTAGCCCTTTAGCAAGAAAGAGACCCTCAGAGCCTGATGTAACTAAAAGTGCATTAAATTCAAAAGCGGGAGTGGGTTATTGTTCTCCTTTTCATGAAAGAAAGAAAGAAAAAGTAAGTCCTTTCAAGGTCAGTGCATGTGATTCCCAGAAAATGTAGTCAAATTAAATGTACTGGTGCTGGGAGTGCAGATGTTGTAGGTAATAGCTCCCATCTAAATTCAGGGTGAATGTGAATGTTGTTCATTTGCCATTAAAGTAGGAAAAGGCATCAAGATTCAGTCAGAGCATTTGCAATGGAGCCACGTGACTGCCGTTTTTAAAACTATCAATTTAGACCTACCTGCTGAAAGCAGTCTCACCTGAGTCCCAGCAGCCAAGAGCAGCGAGACACCATGGTCTTCTCACAGAGACCCTGCACTTGCCCCCAGAGCTCAGTCCAGGCCCCTTCCTAAGCATTGTCATGGTAGAAGTCTGGTTAATAGTCCTTTGTGCAATCACCATACTGTTCTTGGCTTTCCATGACTATATTAAAAAAAGTTATGACTTATAAACTTCATAACGTAGTTGCAGTATTGATACTAAAATCAAAATGAACTTACTAAGGCTAGAGGCCAACCAGCTTCAGAGATAAGAGTGTCTTTGTTGGGGAAAACTATGGAATTTTGACCAAAATTAGAATTATTAGCTTCATCTAGAAAATATATTTCCTATGACTAATGCCTCCCATAATTTAGGATCCGTATTTCTCAGTGAATTCAGATATCATGTGGATAAAGTATTACAGGTGATTGTGGGCAGAAAGATGCTCATTTTAAGACACTGGAAGTTGTAGAAATAAAGAATCAGAATGAATTTGGCTATGGTTTTTAGGATGTACTTAAATATATTTAAGGATGTATTTACTGTATATATTTAAATGTGGCAGCCATTAGCCATTATTAAATGTTTTCCTGGAGAGTAATAGTACAGACACTCAACTTCCTGTTGGGAATAGAATTTTGTCTAATAAATGCTGGAAGAGCCCATGTGGGAGAAAGTGCTCAAGGCCCGTGGTCCAGTTGGTTGGTGAACTCTGAATCTCAGAGTCAGAAAGCTTCACCTCCCAGTCCCTATAGGATTCACCCCCCTCAGGGATGATGTTTCTAAAAAACCAAAGCAGCCCAGCCCCCAGCACAAATTCATTCAGCAAGACCTATGGAAAGGCTGGACAGAGCATGTGTAGTTTTCTCAACTTTTTCAGTCAGATGAGTCACTATACTTTCCCAGGACAAAGTCAGCAAAGGGATGGATATCAGGAGTGGGACAAAACCTATCTACTTCAAGAGCTGCAATTAATTAACTAATGCTGCAATCAAGGCTACCATTAACATGCCCAAAAGCAGACACATTTTGAACCACTGTCAGTAGGCCAGTCACATGCTCCATCTGGGCAGTCATCTGACTTCCGAGTCGGCCCCATGGCAGGAATGTCATTGAGTGTTCTGACTAGAAGTGCTGTTCAGAAGAAAGGGTAAAAGAGATGGCATGACTATGACAGGGACCATATGACAAGGACACATCTTTGTGTTATGAGTCTAGAGAACAGTGACCGGCACTCAGTAAATGTGTGCTCAAATAAACAGATAAACCGCAGTGCTTCTGAGAAAAATTCGCAACAATACATATTTGTGTGGCATCCAAAGTTGGCAGGGAAAGTGGAACTTGGCAGTTAGTCTACCTGTGATCAAGTCTGAGTCCCCTGTTTGCCGGAGGTTGCCCTGGCAAGTCACTTAGCCCTCTCTGCTTGTTTCCTTATAAGTAAAATGCCAATGTGATAGTGTCTCCCTCAGAGGACCATGATGTATCACTCATGAAATAATATAGACATGATGTGATGACAGGCTATAGGAGGAACTAAAGTATCTTATGAAATTGTACAATTACTTATGAACTAATACACACACTTCACTGAGACTGATTTTTCCTTTACACCACACAGGGAGGTGTAAAGATGTATGTAGATGGTAAGTGAATAGCATTTGATGACACCTTGATTTTTACAGAGCTGCCTTCTCTAAAGTACCCAAATACTTTCTGTGTTTGTTATACTTGCTCGTATGGTTTCATTGTGCTAAATATGGTGTCCCTTCTGGGCAGCTCTGACTTTTATAAGTATGCAGACTATCTACGGAAGCTAGAGAGAAGAGCCAAATAACACAGACAACAAAATATTCACACAATGCTCTAACTCTAATATTAACCGTACATCGAATTTTGATATCTCAATTTATTGATTAGGGATAAAATAATGTGTTATCCATGCACCTATGAGGAAGAAACGATTTTGCATAGATGGAAGTTAGTTAAATTAGAATGATTCGCAACAAAGCCAGAAAAAAATAGAAGTTTCTTAATGACAAGAATGTGCCATAAAAAATAGATCAGATTTGCATTTCCTTGATGATTAGGGATGATGAGCATTGGTTCGAGTGTTTGTTGGCCATTTGTCTGTCTGTCTTCTTCAGAGAAGGTTCTGTTCATGTCTCTCATCCACTTGTAACTGGGATTGTTTTCTCTTTGCTTAAGGATTAAAGTTCTCTTAGATACTAGCTACCAGCCCTTTGTTAGATTTCTAGCAGGCAAATATCTTCTCCCACATTTTTTGTATTTTCTGGATGGAGCTGAAGAACATTCTTCTTAATAAAGTATCATAAGAATGGAGAAGCAAGTATCCAGTGTACTCGATATATGAAGTCAATAGATAAACAACTACATGCCCACAGGAGAGAAGAACCCTGGTGAGGGGGAGAAAAGAAGGGAAGGGAGACAGAAGAAGGGTGCGGGAGAGGAGGGAAGAGGACTGGTGAGCTCTCACCTACAGGGTACAATGTGAGGAGGGTATTCACCACACCACCGGGTGAAGGACTCCACCACAACTGGAACGTTACCTAACAAATGCAAACAATGTCACCGAATCATTTGACCCCTCTTATTAATTTGAAATAAAAAAGAGATCAGAAAAATAATACTGAAGAAGAGAAAAGATGTCTAGAGACTATCTGAGGAGTCACATCTGCATGTAGCAGAAACGGAGCACAGACCCTGGTAGTGTCTAAGTCAGACCGTTCCTTCCCTGCATGAAGACACCCTGACCTTTGTCTGAGTTTATTCCAGGTCACTTGCTACTGTAGCCCAGATATTCATTGTAATATGTCCCATTTCCCTGAAGGCATCTAAGCTGTCCCTTAGACAGCTTTCATAATAAGGTACAATGTGTTGGGAGATCCTTGTTCCATAATCAATAGGAAATCTGTTTTTCTTCCACTAACACTGAGAGTCTCTGTAAGGGTTGGGCTCAGGACTGTGACACAAATTACATTGTTTTCTGATAAATTCCTTCCTTCTCTTATGGTTTTCTGTTTTTACTAAATTTATTGATCCTTGTTCTGTCCCATTTCTAATGACTCCTGTGGTCTTTTTCTGCACTATGTTCCAATATACTAGATTTCTAATTCCTTCATTTCTCAGAGGACCCACTACTACAAAGATGGAGTTCCCAGAAGAGATTTTTCTGAAATTTTGATTTAAGGAGCAGGCTTTCAGAATGTCAATCTGCCAGTAATAACTGAAATTGGAATATTGTGGTCCTAAAAGTTCAGGGGCTACTTCCCTGCTAGAGATCATTTATCCTAATTCTATTTGTTTCTCAAGCCTTAGATAATCATCATTTAGGGGAGACTTTCTTCTCCCAAAGCCCTTCCCTAATTTTTATGTGCCGAGCCCTATTTTTGTTATTTTCTTAGGTCAAGTAACTTGCTTTTTCTATTGTTTATCCCAAACAGGTTCCAGACATACTATTTGTACAGGAGAAAACTCATCAAAGTGCTCCATCAGATAAGTATCTACCTCCACATTCCTACTCTCTTGTAGTACAATGCACTAGAAAATGGAAAATAAGGGTCTGTGCTGTGGCTCAGCACTCTGAGAGGGTTAAGGACAGCAGATTGCTTCAGCTCAGGAGTTCAACACTAGCCTGGGCAAGAGCAAGACCCTATCCCTAGAAAAACTAGCCAGACATGGTGGTGGGCACCTGTAGGTCCAGCTGCTAAGGAGGCTGAGGCAGGAGGATCACTTGAGCTCAGAAGTTCAAGTCCAATCTGACCTGTTGGGTCCAGTCCCAAAATGCTATGGGTTCCCTTCCAGTGGCTTGGTGGTGCCAGACGCCATCAAAAAGTAGGAAATAATAATAGACAAGAGACTTAGAGATAGTTTTTAAGAGTTTAGCTAGGGCTCAGGAGACGGCATACTCTTCTTTGTGAGGCTTCCTGAATACCACCCCACATACCAGGCTAGCTCTGTATTTATTTCACATACCAGTCTTTCAATCATAAATCTCATAAAGGCAAGGCAAACAATCTCCTCCTGGTTCTTGCTGTGCTTGCATTTCTTTAACTGAACTATTTCCTTAACTAACTATGTAAATTGTGTGGATTTACTTGTTAGTTTTACGGCTTCAAGGTATTTATGATCTTTATACAAACAGAGGTTGAAACAATAAAAACAGTCAGAAGTAGGACGCCAGAGAAAAAACCCTAACGAGACCTCGCAGGCAGATCACAAATGTAATTGTTGACACTCAGAAAACCTTATGTCCAGACAGACTGACTCCCACGTGACAGAAGAAAAGGGGTATTTCATTTCCTTATCTGGTATGGAGCAATTCTTGCTGTGTTCATCAAAGTTTAAACATTCTACATTCCCAGCTCCCCAAAATCACTCTGCTGGAGCAAGTAGCCCTGCCCAAATCACTCTGCTGGAGCGAGCAGCCCCGCCCAGACAGAAAACCTCTGCAGTTTCAGCAGCTTATGCTGCAGAAGAGGGGGAAGTTCCAGCAAGACAGCTTTCATAGTCCTAAATGGGCAGGCCACAGAGCAGTGCTTTGCACTGAAATTAGGATTCTTCTTGAATCACTTTCTCCTATCACTGTTTTTCTTCTACCTATCCTCTATAATCATATTCCTAATTTAATTCCTAATCTACAAATAATAATTGAATATTGGTTTCAAGCTTATAACATCATTATTACTGGTAATGCAAGTACCTCAAGATGTGACTCTTCCCTTGAGTATTCCCACATGCACCTTGCACTGACCAAGAGTGAGAACCCCATCTCTACTAAAATAAAAAGAAAAGAAAAATGATCCAGGGATTGTGGCAGGTGTAGTAGTTTCAGCTACTCTCTGGAGGAAAGAGGATTGCTCCACCCAGGGGTTTGAAGATGCTGTGAGCCCTGAGGCTACAACAATCTGGCCTGGGGCAACAGAATGAGTTCAGCGTCAAAAACCTGTGTATCAACAGGAGGGTGTGTCCATGGCATGACCTCTCAGCCCGACTTCCCCCGGACCCTGAAGGTTTGTTGGCTCTTGTTTTAGTGCCCCATTGGGCTAGTATCCCCCCTCTCTCTCTAAAATGTCAGAATTTGGATCATAGTGTGTATGGTCACCCTAAACAAAAGAAGCAGCAACCCCAGAGGACACCTAATAATTATAAGTAAAAATTAGGTCCAGAAAGTGGTAATGGGAGAGGAGGTGAAGAGAGATTGTAAATCTTACTTTTTATGCATTTGCCCAATGTCATAAATGGGTCACATCACTGTTTTTAGCAGTTTTCTTATTTGGCATTGGGTTAGCTTAGCCCCGGTTATAATAGGGAGCAACTGCCCCATAATTCTTACTCTAATTGTATTTCACTTTGAAATTATATCTCTTTCTTCAAACACTGTAACATACTTTCCTAATTGTTTAAACTAACTTTAAAATAGTTCTTACTCATTAAACCAATGTCAGCTCAAACCAAAAGAAGTAGCTCATGATCCTGGTATGTGTGTACAGACCACGAGACAACCAATTTATCAAGTGGATTACTAGCATGTGCTTAAAAGAATGTTCACCTGTGAGAAGATTACTCTGAACATGTTTCTTTTAATATGGTTCTATCTATTTTTATACTATTCCTTCATTTAATTTTAAACCTCCTGTAGGCAGTAATAATTCCTTTTCTGTTTCTAGTAAAATGCCCACAAACATCAGATGAAAAGCTAGAAATGGTAGAGTGGTTTAGCAGCGTTCATCAGGGGAAGAATATTGCTCCCGGTAGACATACAGCAGCCTTTTAGAGGTCTTACTAGCCATGTGGTACATGCAAGTGTTTTCTTTTTTTTCTTACTTCAGATTAATATGAGAATATAAATGATCGGGTTGTATTTTTACATTCTTTGGTAAAGTTCAAGTTGTAATTGAGCCCTTCACCCAGGGAGAGTGCCATATACCCTTACATTGTGCCCATTAGGTGAGAGCAATTCTTCTCTCTTCTCCTGACCACTTGAATTTAATTGTGTTTTTCTTTTGTGTGGGCATGTAGTTGTTTCTATTTGGGTTTCATATTAGTACTGAGTACATGGGATGGTTGCTTTTTCATTCTTGTGATAATTCACTGAAGATGTGTTTCAATTACATCCAGGTAAACACAAAAGATGTAAAGTCTCCATCTTTCTTTATGGCTGATTAGCACTTTATGGTGTAGCCATACCAGAGTTTATTAAGGGTTGATGGGCAGTTGGGTTGCTTCCACATCTTGGTGATTGTGCATTGAGCTGCAATAAATATTCTAGGGCAAATGTGTTCGTGGCAAAATGATTCTTTTTCTTTTGGGTATATAGCTAGTAATGGCATTGTGGGATCATAAGGAAGGTCCACTTTTAGCTCTTTGAGGATTCTCCATACTTCCTTCCATAAAGACTGTATCAATTTCCAAGTGTTTTAATGGCTTGATGACTTTCTTGCTACCCTGGCACTGTGACCCATCAGCATCAGCATCCGCATGTGGGCCCATGGGCCTCATGCCTGGCATTTTTATAATGTCATATGTTCGCTGCAGAATCTGATCTTAATAGAGAGCATTTAAAGAGGGAAGCAAACATTCTTTATGGTAGACCTACATTTTTTAATTAAGTAGGAGTGTTTCATGAGTTTTTAGCTATTTTAATGCCTATTTTCTTTTACGAAAACTTCTTTTTTGGAGAGATGTGATAAAGATTTATTTGGCAGAGTATACCTTAAGGAGGATTGGTTTGTTAAAATCATTAATGTTATCACAAACTGCCTACTAAAATATTGTGTTTGTCTATTTCTGTCTGTTTCATTGCCTGTAATCTCTGAGGAGGTTGTATATAAGTACTCCTACTATTTTTTAACCAATGAGGATTGTGAAATGTCCCTTGTTGTTAAGACTTTGAGTTTTTGAGGCATATCCTAACAGTAATTCTAAATTATTCAAGGTACTTTATCTTGTGGATGAAGGTTTGGTGTGGTCTTTCAGAAAGAGTGACTTAGCCTTTAATCTATCATAGGAATTATGAGAAATTCAGAATACTTTTACATTCATCATTTACACTGGGGAAAATAAAAATGCGTCTTACAAGGGTGCATGTGAAATTTACTAGGGGTACATGCAAAATGTACTAGGGGTAGAATATAAATGTCTTAACACAGTAACTAACAAAATGCCATGAAGGCTATGTTAACCAGTTTGATGAAAATATTTCAAATTGTATATAAAACCAGCACACTGTACCCCATGATTACATTATGTACACAGCTATGATTTTATTAAAAAAAATAATAATTTTGCTCTTGTAAATATTTTGACCACACAATAAAATATACAGATACAGCATAAAATTCAGAAAAGTTCTACACCTGTTCTATGGCCTGTGGGCTATATGTGGATTAGGTGAGGGCTGTTTTATTTATCTGTGGTGGCGGATTTCACAAAAAATTATGAGTGAACCTTTTGTTTTGCTCATCTGCTTTCATCAGTGTCTGTGCATTTAATGTGCAGCCCCAAGCAACTCTTCTTCTTCCAATGTGAACCAAAAGAAGCCAAAATGTGGGACACTGGTATACTCTATTAATTCTGAATTATGGAAAGTTTTAGGTCTGAACCCCTGGCAAGGTTTTTACTTACTCAATTTCTTTTTATAACTTTAGTTCTCTCTAATATCTTATTTTTTACTGCTAAATGGTTAAAATATAAATGGTAATATTAGCATATTTTTTTCTTTTTAAATATGTACTCTACACACCAAGTAATGTACCCATTTTAAATATATGGTTCAAAGAGTTTTGACAAAATACATATAGACACTGCCTTTCAATCAAGCTAAAGAACATTCCTATAAAGCTACAGTTTTCTCATGCCCCCCGAAACCACAGGTTTGCTCCCTGACACCATCCTTCTGCCTGTCCTGGCTCCTCACAGACATGTGGTTATAGAATGTGAGTTTGTGTCTTGCTTCTTTCATTTAGAAAAATGTTTTCAAGATCCATCCCTGTGGTTGTATATAGCCAGATATCACTTGTGAGTTTATGTTCATTGGACATCAGTACAGCATTTTATTGTTGGAATAAACTAGTTTTGAATCTACTCCTGTGTTGGTAGACAGTTGTTTGCAATGCTCAGATATTATGAATAAAGCTCCACCAGCCCATTAATCCAACTCATTTTGTGTATATGTATCTCTTGGTAAATGCCTAAAAGAGGTATTGCTATGTGAAACAGTAGGTGCATACTTAATTTTGTAAGACACCACTGGTTTTCCCAAGTGTTTGTCCATCACGGGCTCCCACCAGCCATATTTGCTCCACACCCTTGCCAGCTTGCTGACATGTTTTATACTACACTCTGTTTCATCTGAGCTTTCGAAAGAAAGAAAGAAATGAGGCTTCGAAAACCTACATGCAATACTCCATTCTCTGGTCACTTTCTGCTTTTTTTCTTTTCTGTACCATCATCAGCCTCTATGCTTCTAACAATAGCCTTAGGGCATTTTAGAGAGATTGCCTCACCATGATTCAGCTACCTGACATTTTTAAGAATTCATTTCAGTTTTCCATTAAACACAAAGCAAGGTATAGAAAATTAAACCATCCAGAAACACTATAAAACAGTTTAATCATGGCAACCTTAACTTCTTTTACTATCAAATGCATTTATCTTCACGTCTAAAGCATTCTACACAAGAGAATGACCAGGTTTGAATTTTAGTATGATTTTATAAACAAATAACTATTTAATAAGAACCTCTTATTTCAATTATAGACAAATGTGGTATATCAATGCTCAAATAATGAAACATCACTCTATAATAATCCATAAATTTAAATTAGTTCCCTGAGTCTCATTTTCTCCATAAGTTAAATAAAGATAACAATATCTATTTCAGAGAACTCTTGAAATGATTAATATGTGTTAAGAATTTAGCAATACTTCTGGCTTCTTAGGAAAAGCTCAATATATTTAAGAATGGATAAACATAACTAACCCAATTATATTATCCAATACGGTATATGTCACTGCATAGAAAAAGTAAGTCAATTTATTGGATATCTTGTAAAGAATGTTTTTCAAAATGTGCCATTTCACAAACTGTAATGTTTCAGAGAGTTTTTGTTGTTGTCCTATGTTGGCTATTTTCCCCCAATTTGTTCTATTTATTTGCTATATCTGGTTAAGTGACTCTAAAGTAAAACAGAACCTCTCAAAAGCAGAATGTTACTTTCTTCCCATATAAGCTAGTTCTTGTATTCACTTCCTGAAATCTGTTGTGTCTTAAAGCAATGACAAAAAAAGGACAACTGAGTTTTTCTCCCTCATATTTGCTAGTCTTTTTCATTTGCTTGCTTCTTTGTCTCAGGTTACCTTGCCCTCTTCATAGAAGTGACCCTGGTATAGTAGACTCTTTGCATTACAGAGGTTAGAACTAACAGTACTTCTAATTTTGATATCAGATGCATTTTGGAATCTCCTGCAAATAAATGATCTCCTAAAGGAAGAAAGAATGTGATTTTCCATAGAGAAATCCACAAAATGGATCCCTCAATCCTGTCTCTAATGGAACTGAAGTTCCACAGCACCTGATTTGAGTCATACTGAAGCCATTCCAGGAAATGACAATAAAAAACCTGTTTAAGAAAACAAGATTTTGAACACAGTGTAAACATTCTGAAAATCAAAAAGTTTACTTAACTCTTAGATTCTGCTAAGTAGGTATGTTACTGAAGTGCTTTTAGAAATGTGTTTTGGGCGGTGCTTGTGGCTCAGTGAGTAGGGCGCCAGCCCCATATGCTGGAGGTGGCGGGTTCAAACCCAGCTCGGGCCAAAAAAAAAAAAATAATAAACAAAAGAACCAGCTACTTGGGAGGCTGAGGCAAGAGAATCCCTTAAGCCCAAGAGTTTGAGGTTGCTGTGAGCTGTGATGCCCCAGCACTCTATCAAGGATGACATGGTGAGACTGTCTCAAAAACAATTAAAAAAAAAAAA
>CAUYON010125379.1:0-23462 GCA_963573935.1 Arctocebus calabarensis
CTGTAGTCCCAGCTACTTGGGAGGCGGAGGCAGGAGACTCGCTTGAGCCCAGGAATTGGAGGTTGCTGTGAGCTGTGATGCCACAGCACTCTATCCAGGGTGACAGCTTGAGGCTCTGCCTCAAAATAAATAAATAAATAAATAACATCTCTCCAACCCTGGATTCACTAAGTAGAGCGTGCGTGGTCGAGTGTTAAATAGAAATATACTGTGTAAGGAGCTCAATAATGGGAAGGCTTTGGGGAAGAGATGGATCATGAAGAAAAGTAGAAAAAGGAATTGGGAGGCGACAAGAATGCAGAACAAAGGATGAAGAAACGAAGTTTGTCACGAAAATTTCATTTTAAAAGGGCGGGGAGATAACATACATTGGTCTGAACAGAAGAAATCAGGTTATCTAAGGAAGTATTTGATTTTGATAAGCAGAATGAGAAGACCTTGTCCTGATGTCAAAAAGGTGAAGTTTTTCCTACAAATTTCAGGCATGAAAGATCTTTGAAATTTCATACAGGTTAGTGATACATTCAAGAGGAGCGGCAGGAGGTTGATTAGTGTCAGCCTCCTCCCCACCCGACACCAACACCCCTACCGCCTAAGGCTGAGTTCTCCTAGGGTGGGGACGGTGTCTGATTCATCTCTGGATCCCCGGCCTCAGTATTTTGGTGCCTTGCCCTCATGTTTGTTGAGCACCAAGTGAAATGACGTCAGTTACTGCCTTTCTGCACACCCCAGCACTGATTCACTTGAAGAAGGCTATTTAAGGGAAATTGGCAAAAGAAAGGGGGTCCGAGAAAAGAAAAGTCTGATAGGAAGTAGACAGTTGGGATTTTTCAAAGCATGTGTCTAGAGATTTTCTTCTTTTCTAAATTGTTCATTTTGCTACAGCATATAATTGACACCCCCCCCCCCAAAAAATATGTAGGATGATCAGAGAATAACAAAAATGCATTGAGACTGAGATGTTGATCTTCAGTTAGGACAAAATTGCAAGTTGTTACTTGTTCTAATAAATAATCTCAAGACTCACTTGCAAATAGTCCAGTTGGCATAGACTACGTCAAAGAAGATTTATAGGCTACTACGTTTTATTTAGAAGATCAAGAAAATGAGTTCCTGGGCGGCGCCTGTGGCTCAAAGAGTAGGGCGCCAGCCCCATATGCCAGAGGTGGCGGGTTCAAAGCCAGCCCCGGCCAAAAAAAAAACTGCAAAAAAAAAGAAGTTTGTTAAAAAAATAAATGAGTTAATTAAAAAGAAAAAAAAGAAAATGCGTTCCTATTTGATACATTCTGGTACTGGAGTGTTCTCTATTCTGCCCCTGCTGAGATTATAAAGTGCCTAGGAGACTATGATTTATGCTACTTTCTCTGTCCTCTGTTGGCATAGGGCAACAGCTTCACATTATGGGCTTTGTGGACGCTTAGTAAGTAGATAACTTGGATTAAATAGAAAACAGTGTCAATATGAGCAGGTATAAAATAATATAAAATAATTAGGAACACATTCTCATACACACTGATATACGTTTCCATCTCTTTACAAATATTGTACAATTAGATGTGTAGATTGTAAAGGGCATATTTCACTACAGGAAATACTTGGAGTGGTATATGGTGGCAGTAAAGAAAACATGAGACTGATTTCAGCCCATTCCAACAGAGGGCATTTGTAAGTCAGGTCCAAGCAATATTTTGCCATTCACAGCAATGTGACAGTGGTAACAAAGAAAAGAAAAGCGTAGGACAAAATATCCAGTTATTCAATGATGATGGGATGTAAGGTTAGTAGTACAAGAGTAATTAAGAAAGTGGCTAAGATGGCTCGGCACTGTGGCTCAATGGGTTAAGGCGCCAGCCACATACACCTGAGCTGGTGGGTTCGAATCCAGCCGAGGCCCTCCAAACAACAATGATGGCTGCAACCAAAAAATGGCTGGGCTTTGTGGCGGACGGCTGTAGTCCCAGCTACTTGGGAGGCGGAGGCAGGAGAATCGCTTGAGCCCAGGAGTTAGAGGTTATTGTGAGTTGTGATGCCATGGCACTCTATCCAGGGTGACGGCTTGAGGCTCTGTCTCAAAAACAAAAGCAAAACAAAACAAAAAAAAGAATAAGACCTTGAACTAGAACAGGTCAAGAAAAAATGTGTTTTGAGTTTAAGGCATTACTTCCTACTGCAAGGTACAAGTAGGAAGGACATAGAGCTAGTCTAATACAACCTTTGTTCCAGAATGTGGGAACTTTAAGACTTGGAGGGAGGGTAGTCAAAACATGACTGTTAGTATGTAGGGAAAGGATGCCCAGTGTTTCTTGGCAAGATCTTGTAGGAAACAGGTGAGCAGTGCCATGCAAATTGCAGAGATCAAAAGCTTAAAACTTATGGGAATGATGAGGAATGAATGCGTCACAAATGTGGTTAGCTCTCGAAAAACCATAAGGTATCGAGACAATTTAGGCGATTACTCATATCGAGGAGAATGATCATGCCAAGGAATCCCAGGAGCGTAAGCCCAAAAAGCACGTGGTTTAATTTTCCGAAAGAAGCAACTTAAAATGGAAATGCATTATAACCAGCCACGCGGGAGGATAAGAAATGACCTTATGTAAATTTAAATGTCCAAAAATTATTTTTGAACCTTTATACTGATGAACGTTTTAAAGTTTACCAATCCAGGATATTTTTTCCTAATAAACTCTTGTGAGAATGTGTATCTATGAAGAATTTTGAGTTGGTGGAAAAATAAGGCAGGAACCATAGGAAACGTTATTATCCTGTTTTATAAACCTGTTCTCGTATCCTAAGAGTATTTTGAGAAATTATACTGTAGTAACAGAATTAGAAATCTTTGGATGTTAGAGATCATTTTGAAATAGAATAGATAAAATGTGAGAAAGTGATAGATTTAGCAAGGTATGTTTTTCTTATGCATAGTTTGGGGATTAAGTAGTTTCATTCCGTATAATGAATGATTCTGTTCATGCTCTGTGGATAAAAAGCAAAGTGTCCCTGAACTAACCCTGTATTTTCTTTCCAGGTTTGAGAAATAGAGTAAATTTCTCCCTGAGGACAAGGGTCAGCAGTTTGATGGAGACTGTAATTTAGTGAATGTGCGGTTTTTATAGACTGTGAAAAGCAATCATAATTTCAGCGTTTTATTACAGGTATCACTTTATTTCCATCTCTTCCATTTTATTACATATTATCTGTATCAACATGATGAAAGGTAATGTTGTTTCTTTCACCGAAAGACGACAGTGGACAGAGTTGGTAATATAAGTGTGGGGCACTCCCACCCCCAGTTTCATAAGCTTTGTGCTCATAGATTTGCATGCTGTACTTTTTATTTCAGTGACATTTAACAAAGCCATGGCCATGGAGGAAATTAAACTTACAAAGAATGTCCATAATGAGGCTATGAGTGCTGACATTTCAGGTATGGTTCGTAGTAGTGCCTCTGAGTTGCTAATTAAAGAGACAGAAGCCATCTTTTCTCTATTATTTGCAGAGTGCAGGAATGCCTGGATTTACCCCTGGGTAACTTATAAAATAACCTCCCTTGTCTAGGACTCACTGAAGCACTAAGATAAAAGCCAAGCAAAGACAGCTAAACAGATGCCTCTTACCCTACACAGTAAACTCCTGGGGGAGCTCTTAGCCTCACTGGCCCTAACTGACTCTCTTTATATATATTTCCATCATGCTTGATTATCTAAATTCCCATCTCCCAAGCTCAATAACCAATAAATTAGGAAAAAGAAGCAATTAAGAGAATCAGACTCGCTGAGCTGATGAGAAATAATAGTTGAAATATGCAAGGAGACAGAGAACTTACTTTATTTTTATTCATTTATTTATTTTTTTGAGACAGAGTTTCACTCTATTGCCCTAGGTAGGGTGCCATGGCATGATCATAGCTCACAGCAACCTCAAACTCTTGGGCTCAAATGATCCTCTTGCCTCAGCCTCCCGAGCAGTTGGGACTACAGGTGCCACATGCCCAGCTATTTTCTTTTAGAAATGGGGTCTTGCTCTTGCTCAGGCTGGTCTCGAACCTCTGAGCTCAAGTAATCCACCTACCTTGGCCTCCCAGAATGTTCGGATTACAAGCATGAGTCACTGCACTCAGACAGAAATCTTATTTTAAAATAGGCACCAAAACGTTTTAAGGCAGAAGAGCCATTGAGAGGGGCAGACTGTCCTGTATATTTCACTTTCTTAAGACATCATTTTGTTTTATCTGAGGTTAACAGTAATGGCTTCAACACATCAAATAAAACACTGTTCAATGTATCATGTCTATTATAGAAAAATTTCCATACAAGATGGTTTAATTTTAAAAATTTTTGAAAAAAAAAATTTTGAAACCAATAGGGATATTATTCAGTTAAGGTCATTCTTTGATAATGTCAGATAAATAAGAATTAGCATAGTAGGCTCGGCGCCTGTGGCTCAGCGGGCTAAGGCACCAGCCACGTACACCTAAACTGGCGGGTTCGGATCCAGCCTGGGCCCACCAAACAACAATGACGGCTGCAACCAAAAAATGGCCTGGCATTGTGGCGGGCGCCTGTAGTCCCAGCTACTTGGGAGGCGGAGGCAGGAGACTCGCTTGCGCCCAGGAATTGGAGGTTGCTGTGAGCTGTGATGCCACAGCACTCCATCCAGGGTGACAGCTTGAGGCTCTGCCTCAAAAAAAAAAAAAAAAGAATTAGCATAGTAGATTGCATTTTATAACTCCTAAAATACATCTGTTTTTATTAATAGTGATCAACACATTTTAATGTTAAATTCCTCCTTTTTTTTTGGGCAGTTTTTGGCTGGGGCTGGGTTTGAACCCGCCCCCTCTGGCATATGGGGCTGGTGCCTTACTCCTTTGAGCCACAGGTGCCACCCTGATGTTAAATTCCTATCTCACTTTTTTTTCCCTGCAAAATTTCTTCCAGTGACTTATAGGAAAACTGGTAATGATTGGATTTACTTCACCTTTCTTGGCAGAGATGAAAAATGAGATATATATGCTAGTTCTTTCTTACCAGTTAATTTCCTGTGTGTGATATATTTTTACCTTATTTGTCTACAGCAAGATTTCTGTCTCTAAAAACAATAAGTAGATTGAAAATTGCTTATTTAGATCTTATGTATGTTTCTCTTTGTAAAAGTAGACCTCGAAATTTGGATAAAGGATAGTTAGGGAAGATATTTTGTATTATACTAATGTTAAACTTATTATTATTTTTTTTGAGACAGAACCTCAAGCTGTTGCCCTGGGTAGAGTGCCGTTGCATCACAGCTCACAGCAACATCCAACTCCTGGGCTTACGCAATTCTCTTGCCTCCGCCTCCCACGTAGCTGGGACTATAGGCATCTGCCACAACAGCTGGCTATTTTTTTAGGTTGTAGTTGTCATTGTTGTTTGGCAGGCCCGGGCTGGATTCGAACTCACCAGCTCTGCTGTATGTGGCTGGCGCCTTAGCCCCTTGAGCCAATGTTAAACTTTTCCTTCCTCCTCTCCATCTGACCCCCACCTCACCAGCACACACCCTTGAGCCAGTATATGACTTTACATATGGTTGGCTTTGGTGTCACTTTCTGTGACTCAGACCGTGGAGCCTTCACCACATTTCTGGGGAGGTTATAAAGTCTAAGACACCTCCTGTTTCCTTATTGTATGGGGTCATTTTTTTAGGGAATGTATTTTATTCTTCTTGGTTATATGACTTCTTTGACTACATAATTTCTTTTTCTTTTTTTTTCGAGACAGAGTCTCAAGCTGTCACCCTAGATAGAGTACTGTGACATCACAGCTCACAGCAACCTCCAATTCCTGGGCTCAAGCGAGTCTCCTACCTCTGCCTCCCATGTAGCTGGGACTACAGGCACCCGCCACAATGCCAGGCCATTTTTTGGTTGCAGACGTCATTGTTGTTTGGTGGGCCAGGGCTGGATTCGAACCTGCAAGCTCAGGTGTACATGGCTGGCGCCTTGGCCTGTTGAGCCACAGGCGCCGAGCCTGACTACATAATTTCTTGTCTTTCCTTATTAGAAACCAAAGACTTAGTTTGCTGTGTGATTTATCTGCATAGTTCTACAATTCTTTGTTGTTATTTGTAGGTATAAAGAGTTGATTTTTCAAATATTTCTTGTTTAAATCACAAGTAAACCAGATTTCATTTTTGGAAATTATAAACACCTATGTGTGTAGGGCAAGAAAGAGAGAGAGAGAGAATAGCATTATACCTGCTATACATCTTAAGCTATCATTTCTTTGAGACACAAGAAGTTGTGTAGGCCATTGACCATGAACCTCAAAAAGAAGAGGCGGGGAGTGGCGCCTGTGGCTCAGTCAGTAAGGCACCGGCCCCATATACCGAGGATGACGGGTTCAAACTCAGCCCTGGCCAAACTGAAACAAAAAAATAGCCGGGCGTTGTGGCAGGTGCCTGTGGTCCCAGCTACTCCGGAGGCTGAGACAAGAGAATCACTAAGCCCAGGAGTTGGAAGTTGCTGTGAGCTATGATGCCACAGCACTCTACTGAGGGGGATAAAGTGAGACTTTGTCTCAGAAAAAGAAAAGAAAGATTTCTGCCCTTAAAGTTTAAGGGAAAAATAAATGGCATGGAAAAAATGAGACCCAAGTCTTAACTTAGGGTACTAGTTTTTGTTTTGGCGATGGGTGATTCGGATTTAGTAAAATCTGAGCCGCCAAAGTTTGCCTAGTGTTCGGTGGGAAATAGCATCATTCACTTCCTTATATTTTATCTGTTTCTGGGTTTTTATTTGTGGTTTAGGGGGCTTGTCACTTCCTCTGGAATGGAGGGGTCTTGGGGGGACAGTCAGCCCCACAGCTTGACACGTCATAGGCAAGACCACTTCTAAAGAAGGCTGTGTCCAGTCACAGGTGCTTCTTCTAAGTTGCACCCTCGTGGGAAGATGATCAAGAAAAACAGCCAGTGTGAGGCCAAGGCCACAAAAATACTATCCAGGGAGCAAACAAAGCACAAGAACTGAGATTTTGTGTCACGTACTGCAAAGCAGGCCAGCTAGCTCCAACTTGCAAATCTTTGCCTATGCAGATATTTTCATTCTAATAAGCATATTTTGCATGCTTTTAGCTGTAAATTAATTTCGATGTGTGAAACCGGATTGGTTAGAGAGAATCTAATATTGCTTTAGTTTGAAGTCTATTTTTTTTTTTTTTTTAAGTTGGAAGTCTAAGCAGTATTTATGCCTCATTCTCTAAGAACGTCTCTGGTTTCCTTCCAGAAAGAAGTTTTATCTTCCCTGGCCTTCCGAGAACAGATTTTAGCATCACTCAAAGTTAATTTAAACTTCTAAGTTTTAGGATTCCAAGTTGAGGATAGTATCTCTTACACTGCCCTGCCATGGAAATATTCTTTTGTTCCCATTTATTATTTGGGAATAAAAATAGGTTTTATTTTTGTATTTCCTCTCAAAGACTAGAAACTTTAAGACATTCCAACTGTTGGCTTGGCACCTGTGGCTCAGAGGGCTAAGGCGCAAGCCATGTACACCTGAGCTGGCGGGTTCAAATCCAGCCTGGGCCCGCCAAACAACAATGACGGCTGCAACCCAAACAAAAATAGCCAGGCGTTGTGGCGGGTGCCTGTAGTCCCAGCTACTTGGAAGGCCGAGGTAGGAGACTCGCTTGAGCCCAGGAATTGGAGGTTGCTGTGAGCTGTAATGCCACGACACTCTACCCAGGGTGACAGCTTGAGGCTCTGTCTCAAAAAAAAAAGGGCATTCCAACTATTTTTTACCAAATTCATTACAGTAAAACAGTTTCACTTTTATCTTGGCGATGACTATGGCTTCTCTTTTACGCTCCTAGATGCAATATTTGTTGCAAGTTCTCCCTCTCTGGAATAGCCAGTCCCCAGAGAGCCCTGGTCCATGATGGTGCACTCTTGATAAATGGAATTAATTTATTCTCTGTGGCTTTTTAATTAAACTCGAACTTCATTTTTGTAAAATATGAAATAGTTCCACACAATGAAATCTTCATTACTCACCAGTTAGGAACCCAGACACTGAGCCAGATTAGGAAGAGAAGGAATGGGTATGTCTAACAATCCTCTCTCCCCATATCAACAGCTTGTATAAGCACATTGGGAGCAGAGCTCACTCTACACTGGTCTGTAAGCTGCGGGGCGATAAAAGTCACCCACAAGGTTTTGAATCTGTTGACACTCACTCACTGATAGTTTAAGAAACAAGCTTCAACTGAGTCCTCATCGAATATTAGTGCCAAGAATAAGGGGTTGTCATGTTTTGACATTTATATATTCTACTACCTTCCAGAATGTTAAATACAGAATTAATGGGAAATAAAGAATGCATAGTGCTTTTTTTTTTTTTAAACAGAATTTATTTTTTAAAGCAGTTTTAAGGGGGTTTTTTTGTTTGTTTTTGAGACTGAGTCTCACTCTGCCACTCTGGGTAGAATGCCTTCTTGTCACTGTAGCTCACAGGAACCTCAAACTCTTGAGCTTGAGCAATCTTCTCTCTCAGCCTCCCAAGTAACGGGGAATACAGGCATTGATACCTGGCTTGTTTTTCTATTTTTTGAAGAGATGAGGTTGTTCAGCTCAAAGCGTAATATAGCTCTTGTTCAGCCTGGTCTCGAACTCCTGAATGAGCTCATGCAATTCACCCACCTCAGCCTCCCAGAGTGCTAGAATTACAGGTGTGAGCTACCACATCTAATCCCCCCCCCTTTTTTTTTTTGAGACAGAGCCCTCAAGCTATCACCCTGGATAGAGTGCTGTGGCATCACAGCTCACAGCAACCTCCAATTCCTGAGCTCAAGTGAGTCTCCTGCCTCCGCCTCCCAAGTAGCTGGAACTATAGGCGCCTGCCACAACGCCTGGCTATTTTTTGATTGCAGCCATTATTGTTGTTTGGCGGCCCGGGCTGGATTCGAACCCACTAGCTCAAGTGTACGTGGCTGGCGCCTTAGCCTGTTGAGCCACAGGTGCCGAGCCCCATGTGTAACCCTTTTTAGAGTAGTTTTAGGTTTATAGTAAAATTCAGCAGAAAGTCTACGGAATTCTCATAGACCTCTTGCCCACATAGCAAATTAGTTTAAATTTTAAAGTTCACTTTAAAAAAATAACAGCTTATTGAGACATAAGGCATGTACCATAAAGTTCGTCTTTTTAAAGTATACAATTCAAGGGTGGTGCCTGTGGCTCAAAGGAGTAGGGCACCGGCCCCATGAACCTGGAGGTGGTGGGTTCAAGCCCGGCCCCAGCAAAAAACTGCAAAAAAAAAAAAAAAAAAAAGTCTACAATTCAGTATTTTAGTATTTTCACAGACTTGTGCAATCACCATTACTATCTAATTTCAGAATTAAAATTTAATTTGAAGTGATGAAATTGAAATATCATTTAGGGCAGTCGTCCCCAACCTTCTCCATCAGTGGGGACCAGGATTAGATTCTCATAGGAATGCACAACCTAGTTCCGCCATATGCATAGTTTATAGTAGGGGTCATGCCCTTGACCTGGCAGGAGGTGGCGCTCAGGCAGTGATGTGGCGATTGGGAGCAGCTGTAAATACGGGAAGAAGCATCATTCCCTTGCCTGCAGCTCACCTCCTGCTGTGGGGCCCAGTTCCTAACAGGCCTTGGACCTGGGGATTGGGCACCAAAAATTTAGGCAGTTTAATAAAGACAGGAAGAAAATACCCATTCCTAAAACTCAACATTCAAATCGAACTCTTGTCATTTTTGTGTGTGCATTTTACTTAACTTTTCTTAACATCCAGATATTTTTATATATAGACTAAGAGTGTTGTATGTAATGATTTAAAAACCGTTTAATCATAATAGATGGCTTTGTCTCTTTAAGGCTGCTCAAAGGTGCTGAGGTGTGCTTGACGCTTACTGCTGTGTGTACACATGAAGTTATTCAAGCGAAGAAAATAACTTCATGGCTGTGTGTGTTGTGCTGCGATGCTTTCCATTACACTGTCTCTCTTTGTACCTGAACTTCCCAGAGTACTATTAAAGGTGTAGAATTTTATTTTTTAGTAGTTGATAGATGTCTTTTAATCCTGCATGTTAATTAAAGCAGTAAAAGCGTAGTTCATTGATAAAGCTGATGTCTCTTTAGATGACGCTGCCCCCTAAATGAAGGGCAAACTTGGCACTAGGCACAGTGGGGGGCATTGTAGGGAGACTGAGCAGTGAGCATTAAAAAGTCAACAGTAAGAGAAATGGAAAACGAGACAATGGATAGGAAATATGTTTATGGAATTTTCACACAAAAAAATATGGAAACAGCTCAGGGGATAGGAATGAAAACATTTTTTTTTAAGAATCAGATTAGGGCTGAGGGTGGTGGCTCATGCCTATAATCCTAGTATTTTGGGAGGCCGAGGTGGGTGTATTGCCTGAACTTGAAGGTTCGAGACCAGCCTGAGCAAGAGCAAGACCTCATCTCTAAAAATAGCTGGGTGTTGTTGCGGGTGCCTGTAGTCCCAGCTACGTGGGAGGCTGAGGGAAAAGAATCGCTTGAGCACAAGAATTTGAGGTTGTTGTGAGCTATGACGCCCCGGTACTCTACCACAGGCAAAAATAAGACTGTATTTAAAAAAAAGAAAAGAAAGAAATATATATACATATATATGTAAAGAATCAGATTAGGGGCTCCGCGCCTGTGGCTCAACAGGCTAAGGCGCCAGCCACGTACACCTGAGGTGGTGGGTTCGAATCCAGCCCGGGCCTGCCAAACAACAATGACGGCTGCAACCAAAAATGGCCGGGCGTTGTGGCAGGCGCCTGTAGTCCCAGCTACTTGGGAGGCAGAGGCAGGAGAATTGCTTGAGCCCAGGAACTGGAGGTTGCCATGAGCTGTGATGCTACAGCACTCTATCCAGGGTGACAGCTTGAGGCTCTGTCTCAAAAAAAAAAAAAAAAAATATATATATATATAAAAGAATCAGATTAGGAATAATTTTGAAAACTGATAATTCTAAATGCAGTAAGGAATTGGGTAAAGTGTGTATTCATGTGCGATGAAAGTGTAATTGATCAACATGCTAATTGGCTAATTGGATACATTTATTAAGATTTGACATTTCTGGCCTCTTTAGTTGAGGAATACTGCTCTTCAGAATTTTGCATGAGCAAGAACATATGTAAAAACCTGTGTACAAGGATTTTGTTCAGTGAAGCCTTATTTTTCATAGCAGGAATTGGAAACAACCTATTGTTCAGCACTGGGAAAATTCACTAAACTATCATTTATAGTTAGCTACTAAATAAAGTCAGCATATGTACTGCCCAGTGTACATGTGCACAATGCATTTTTATGTGAAAAAGTGGAAATTATAATTCCCCTTTTATGTATAAAACTATATTTGTAGGCTCGGTGCCTGTGGCTCAGCGACTAGGACACCAGCCGCTTTCACTGGGGCTGTTGGGTTTGAACCCGGCCCATGCCTGCCAAACAACAATAACAACTACAACAACAACAACAACAATAGCCAGGCATTGTGGAGGGCGCCTGTAGTCCCGGCTACTTGGGAGGCTGAGGCAAGAGACTCGCTTGAGCACAAGAATTTGAGGTTGCTGTGAGCTGTGATGCCACAGCACTCTACTCAAGGCCACATAGTGAGACTCTGTCTCAAATAAAAAAGTGTATTTGTAGAAAAATCTGTTTATGTGTAAGAAAACTGAGGTTGGAGGATATTTCACTTTTTATTTTAGGTGAATTTTTCCAAACGATTGGATTTTGAGTGATTTTTGCATTTTTTTTTCTGTTTTTCAAGCCTAAAATTTGAAAAATTAACCGACATACTACAGCCTTTCAGAGATGAAAAATTGCAACAGTTTGAGCAAGGCTATCAAAGCATTGCCAAGAAGTCCTTAAGGAACTAGCTTTAAGGAATAAGTAAAAATCATTTTCAATTAGTATGCCAGCAATTAGAAAAAATATGTTTCTAAAGTATTAGAAAAAGTTTTTACTGGGGCTAGAGGTCTTTTTTTGGAGACAGAGTCTCACTTTGTCACCCTGGGTAGAGTGCCATGACGTCACAGCTCACCTCAACCTCAAACTCATGGGCTCAAGTAGCTGGGATGTCAGGCCCCTGCCACAAAGCCTGGCTAATTTTTCAATTTTTAGTAGAGATGGGGTCTTACTCTTGCTCAGGCTGGTCTTCAACTCTTATGCCAAAGGGATCCTCCTGTCTGCACCTCCCACTGCTAGGATTACAGGCTGAGCCACTGCACCCAGCCAGAGGCTACAGCTCTTTAAATAATTTTTAGTTTTTCTAATCATAAATGTAATATATGATCATTATAAAATATTCTGAAGCCGGGTATGGTGGTTTGCACATGTAATCCCAGAATTTTGGGAGGTCAACATGGGACAATTACCTGAGCCCAGAAATTTGAGACAGCTTAAGCAACACAGGAAAACTCTGTCAGATAGGAAGGAAGGAGTTGGTGCCTGTGGCTCAGCGAGTAGGGCGCCAGCCCCATATACCAAAGGTGGCAGGTTCAAACCCGGCCTCGGCCAAACTGCAACAAAAAATAGCCGGGCGTTGTGGTGGGTGCCTGTAGTCCCAGCTACTCGGGAGTCTGAGGCAAGAGAATCGCCTAAGCCCAGGAGTTGGAGGTTGCTGTGAGCTGTGTGCACTCTACCCGGGGCGATAAAGTGAGACTCTGTCTCTACCAAAAAAAAAAAAAAATAGAAAGGAAGGAAGAAAAGGAAAGAAGGAAAAATGAGCTGGGCATGGCAGTGCATGCCTGTAGTTCCAGCTACTCAGGAAGGTGCGCCAGGAGGATCACTTGAGCCCAGGAGTTTGAGGCTGCAGGGAGCTATGATGACATCGCTAGGCCCTGTCTCAAGTGATTCTGTCACCCAGAGATAGTAGTAGGTGAAAAGTCTTTAATTCTCATTTATGCTATCAATTTGAAATTTCAAAGGATTTCATTTTCACTGTAAGTGAAATTGCTGAATTAGTAGGAGATAGGCGCACTATTAATGAAATTTCTCTCGTGATTCCCTTAGAAAGTTAAATCTGGGCTTGGCAGCTGTAGCTCAAGTGGCTAGGGTGCCGGCCACATTGGCAGGTTCAAATCTGGCCTGGCCCCGCCAAACAACAATGACAACTACAACCAAAAAGTAGCTGGGCATCGAGGCAGGCACCTGTTGTCCCAGCTACTTGGGAGGCTGAGGCAAGAGAATCGCTTAAGCCCAGGAGTTGGAGGTTGCTGTGAGCTGTGACGCCACAGCACTCAACCAAGGGGGACAGAGTGAGACTCTGTCTCAAGAAAAAAAAAGTTAAGTCTGATAATATTGTAATAAGAATTAAAAGAGAAGGATAGAAATATTGCAATATAAAAAAGAGGAAAACAGAAAAGAATGTCACTGAAATCCGAACATTTTACTTCACTGGAGAAGGGAGTAGAGATATGTCATCAAATCAGCCATAAAGAAAGGGACACAAAGCCTTTGTGTCTCCCTGCTCCTATCTGGCACTGGCAGCCAGCCACAGCTAGCAAGGGGCTGGCCAAGAACAGAAGGGACCATCACCCATCTCCCATCACCCACCAGCAGGAGAGTAATTCTTTTTTTTTGAGACAGAGCCTCAAGCTGTCACCCTGGATAGAGTGCCATGGCATCACAGCTCACAGCAACCTCCAATTCCTGGGCTCAATCGAGTCTCTTGCCTCAGCCTCCCAAGTAACTGGGACTACAGGCGCCCGCCACAACGCCCGGCTATTTTTTGGTTGCACCTGTCATTGTTGTTTGGCGGGCCCGGGCTGGATTCAAACCCGCCAGCTCAGGTGTACGTGGCTGGCGCCTTAGCCACCTGAGCCACAGGCGCCGAGCTGGGAGAGTAATTCTTTGAATGACTCTTGACAATATACTCCGTAAGAGGAGCGATTGGATTACAGTGTTAACCATCCAAAGCTCCTTGCCCGGGCAGTATGACTCAAGTCTTCCCGTTCCCCTGTGGACCCGGTGCCCTGTCATCATCAGCCTGTCGATTGCAGGAGGGTCAGCCCAGTAGCTTCCTGAGTCCCTTCCTTTCCTCCATCCCACTGTCTGCAATCCCATCTTCACCTGTGCTCCCCCGGGCTACAGTAAGGAGTAGTTTCTAACGCCCCAGCCCTTTACTATGGCATCCTCACCTTTAGGAAAACCTACATAATTTGTGCGGTCCGGTACAAGATGCAAATATGGAGGCTTGAAAAAGTACTAAGAATTTAAGACAGTGGAAGCAAAGCATGAAAACAAACACAGGACCCTTTAGGACTGCACGGATTGCATGCCTAGGAAGCTGCTCTGTTCACCGGAGCTTTGCCTCCTGACCTATCAGCAAAAGAGGGACATAGATAGTACCCCCGATCATCCTTTCTTTTTTTCTTTTCTTTTTCTTTTTTTTTTTTTTTGCAGTTTTTGGCCGGGGCTGGGTTTGAACCCGCCTCCTCCGGCATGTGGGGCGGGTGCCCTACTCCTTTGAGCCATAGGCTCTGCCCTCCTTTTTTATTTTTGGGAGAAGGTTGTCTTCTCTCCCCAGGCTAGAGTGTAGCATTATCATCACATCTCAGCTCACTGTAGCCTCAAACTCCTGGGCTTAACTGAGCCTCCTGTCTCAGCCTCCAGAGTAGCTGGACTACAGGTGCTCGCCACAACATCCAATGAATTTTTCGATTTTCTGTTTGCTCAGGCTGGTCTCGAACTCCAGAGCTCAAGGGATCCTCCCATCTTGGCCAACCCGAGTTCTAGGATTACAGGCATGAGCTGTTACACCCGACCTTTTTTATAAGATATACCTAAAATGCCTGCCTTCATATGAGGCCACTGGCCTTCTAACCCTTAGGGTAAAACTGCTCTTTGAAAATGAAGGAAAGGGGCGGCTCCTGTGGCTCAGTGAGTAGGGTGCCAGCCCTTATACTGAGGGTGGTGGGTTCAAACCTGCCCCGGCCAAACTACAACAACAACAACAAAAAAAGCCAGGTGTTGGAGCAGGCGCCTATAGTCCCAGCTAATCAGGAGGCTGAGGCAAGAGAATCGCCTAAGCCCAAGAAGCTGGAGGTTGCTGTGAGCTGTGATGCCTCGGCACTCTACCGAGGGTGACAAAGTGAGATTCTGTCTCTAAAAAAAAAACAAACAAAAAAAAGAAAAGGAAAGATGTCCCCTTCAGGCAGATGCAGGGCCATGACATAAAGGTTTGGAGGGGGACATAGCCCTGTGGTGGGGACATGGCTTGGCACTTGATGAGTGCCAGGCCAGCTGCGTTCTGCTGACCTCCCACACTCTTGGCCCAGTGGCCTCATGCAGGGAATGATTTTATACAGTTGTCTCGTCTAGGGCACAACCTGGTTGGTCCGTTGCCATGGAGTGGCCAGATTGCTAGCAAGAATGTCCTTTCTGCTAATAATTCCCACATGACAATCCAGATCCTTTGATTTGGGGTCCTTGAGTATCTAAGGCTTCTCTAGTTTTCATTCTAGGGTGTAACTTCTGGCCCTTCTTATTGGTTATTTTTGCTTAACATTCCTTTTCTTGTGATTAAAAATTGTCTGTTATTGGGTTGTGAGGTTTATCTGCCTAGCTTTGTTGAGTGAGTTTCTTTTTGTTTTTTTGGCCGGGGCCGGGTTTGAACCCACCACCTTCGGTATATGGGGCCGGCGCCCTTCTCCTTTGAGCCACAGGCACCGCCCTCAGTGAGTTTCTTTAGTAGCAGGCAGACAGGTTCATCGATTCCCCTTCTGTCTTTCTTTTCTAAGTTGGTGGGTGTCTTTGTCCATTTTATGCTGTTATAACAGAATATCAGAGACTACATAACTTATAAGGAAAAGAAAAATATTTAAGGCAGGCTAGGAGAATGTTCTCTATGATTTTTATTTGGAAACATCCTTTTTCTTGTCTATATTGCTTTGTTCCTGACAAAGAATTGCATCTATTTTTTTTTTTTTTGAGACAGAGTTTCATTGTTGCCCTTGGTAGAGTGCTGTGGCATCATAGCTCACAGCAACCCCAAACTCCTGTGCTAGAGCAATTCTTTTTTTTTTTTTAAGATTTTAATTTTTTATTATTATTTTTTGAAGTTTTTTTTGGCCAGGGCCTGGTTTGAGCCCACCACCTCTGGTATATGGGGCTGGCGTCCTACTCCTTGAGCCATAGGCGCCACCCGCTAGAGCGATTCTTTTGCCTCAGCCTCCCAGGTATCTGGGACTACAGGTGCTCACCACAATGCCCGGCTATTTTTAGAGACGAGGTCTTGCTCTGGCTCAAGCTGGTCTCGAAACTTTGAACTCAGGCAATCCACCTTCTCGGCCTCCCAGAGTGCTAGGATTACAGGCGTGAGCCACCGCACCCTGCCAAGAATTGCATCTTTAAGTTAGTACAAATTAGTATGTGCCTGTTTTACCAATTAGGCTGTAAGCTTAGCCATGAAGAACAGAGATCCATAATAATGGGAGCATAAGGAAGACAAATTTATTTCTCTCTTTTATAAAAGCTCAGGAATAGATACTTCACAGGCAATAGATGGTCTATTCCATACGACATCTGGGTACTAAGTTCCTTGTCCGTGTGATCCGTGGGTCCACTCTACCCAGGGTGACAGCTTGAGGCTCTGTCTCCAAAAAAAAAAAAAAAAAAAAAAAAAAGGTTAAGTGTGGCAGAGACTAACAGCTGTCCTCAGTATCCAGTACCTCTTTCCTCAGTGATGTAAAACTCCATGCTTTGACGCTGGGTAACTGGTTAACTGCTCTGAAGTTTATGGCCAACTTTAGGCTAGCGGGATACAGACAACTTATAGGAAATGTACTTAAAGGAGGGAATTTACCATTTTTTCCCATTTTTTAAATTAAATCACAGCTGTGTACATTAATGCAATCATGGGGTACAATGTGCTGGTTTCATATACAATCTGAAATATTTTCGTCAAACTGGTTAACATAGCCTTCACGGCATTTTCTTAGTTATTGTGCAGACCTTTATATTCTGCATTCAGTAAGTTTCACCTGTACCCTTCTAAGATGCACCGTAGGTGTGTTCCCACCAATCGCCCTCCCTCCACCCAGCCTCTCCCCCCCTTTCCCCTTTCCCCATATTCTTGTGCTATAATTGGGTTATAGCCTTAATATGAAAGCTATAAATTAGTTTCATTGTAAGGCTGAGTACATTGGATACTTTTTCATCCATTCTTTTTTTTGAGACAGAGCCTCAAGCTATCACCCTGAATAGAGTGCTGTGGCATCACAGCTCACAGCAACCTCCAATTCCTGGGCTTGAGCGAGTCTCTTGCCTCTGCCTCCCAAGCCATTTTTTGGTTGCAGCCGTCATTGTTGTTTGGATAGAGTGCCGTGGCATCACAGCTCACAGCAACCTCCAATTCCTTGGCTCAAGTGAGTCTCCTGCCTCCGCCTCCCAAGTAGCTGGGACTACAGGCGCCCGCCACAACGCCTGGCCATTTTTTTTTTGGTTGCAGCCATCATTGTTGTTTGGTGGGCCCGGGCTGGATTCCAACCTGCCAGCTCAGGTGTACGTGGCTGGCGCCTTAGCCAGCTGAGCCACAGGCTCTGAGCTGGATCATGTGATCTTTGTTTTTGCTTTTGTTGATATGGTGAATTTCATTTATGGACTTGAGTATATTAAAACAGCCTTGCATCCTTGGAATGAAACCTACTTGATTACAATGAATGATTTTTTTAGTGTGTAGCTATCATATATCGGCTAGGATTTTATTGAGAATTTTTGCATCTATATTATCAGTGAAGTTGGTCTGAAGTTCTTTTTACTTGTGTCTTTTCCTGATTTTGGTATCAGAGTGATTTTTGTTTCATAGAATGTGTTGGGAAAGATTCCTTTCTTCTCAATTTTTTGAAATAAATTCTACAGTATGGGTATAAGCTTTTCTTTGAAGGTTTGATAGAATTCTGGTGTGAAGCCATCTGGACCAGGGCATTTTTTTTGGTTGGGAGATTTTTTTTTTTTTTTTTTTTAGACAGTCTCACTATGTCACCCTTGGTAGAGTGCTGTAGCGTCACAGCTTGCAGCAACTTCTAACTCTTGGGCTTAAGTGATTCTGTTGCCTTGGCCTCCCAAGTAGCCTCCCAAGTAGCCTCAAACTGCCTCAATGCTCAGCTATTTTTTGTTTGAGTTGTCATTATTGTTTAGCTGGCCTGAGCAGGGTTCGAACCTGCATGTGGCTGGCACCGTAACCACTGTGCTACAGGTGCCGAGCCTGTTGGGAGACTTTTTTTATTGTTTCTTTGATCTCAATTATTGAAATTAGTCTGTTCAAGAGATCTGTTTCTTCTTAGTTAAGTCTAGGAAGAGGTTGTGATTCCAGATATTGATCCATTTCCTCCACATTGTCAAATTTCTGGGCGTAGAGTTTCTTGTAGTACTCAGAGATAATCTCTTGCATCTTCATGGCATGTGTTGTTATTTCCCCTTTATTGTTTCTTATTGAGGTTATTAGTGATTTTACTTTTCTCTTTCTAGTTAATATAGTAAAAGGTTTATTGATTTTATTTGTTTATTTTTAAAAAGCCAGCTTTTTGTTTTGTTAACTTTCTGAATGATTTTTTTGTTTTCAATTTCATTAATCTCTGCTCAACTCCAATAAAAACGTTCATCCCACACAAAGACTTGGAAATTAAACAACCTTATGCTGAATGATAGTTGGGTTCAAGAGGAGATAAAAGAGGAAATCATGAAATTCCTCAAACATAACAAAAATGAAGACACAAGTTTCAAAAATCTGTGGGATACAGCAAAAGCAGGTTTTAGAGGGAAATTTATCACATTAAATGCCTTCATTCTAAAAACAGAAAGAAGCACATCAATAAACTCATGAACCATCTTATGGAGTTGGAAAAAGCAGAACAATCTAATCTCAATCCCAGCAAAAGAAGAGATGTTTAGTTTTTATCCCAGAGATGTACTATACTTCCACAAAACAAGGGTTTAAACTGGGGACTGGGGGTGGGATTGAGGGATGGGTGCTTTGTACGTAATGCAGGTATCACTAACTAGTGGAAAGGAAGGTTTAATTGAATGAACATTTGAAATAAATTTTTAGGGCTGGACATGGTGTTTCACGCCTGTAATCTTAGCACTTTCTGAGGCTGGTGAGCCAGGAATTTAAGACAACCTTGTCTTTAAAGAAGATAATAACAAAAAAAGCTTAGCATGGTGGCCATAGCCATGTAAATCCTATTAGGGAGCCTGAGGCAGGAAGATAGCTTGGCTGCAGTAAGCTATGATCATACCACTGTTGCTCTGGGCACAAACCCTGGCTCTAAAATCAAAGACAAAAAAATAAGAAAGTCACCATATGTGGTCAGACTCCTTCAGGGAAGAAAGGGTGAGAAACAGATTAGGAAGGATCAGGTGATTTTCTCCTTGCTCTAAATGTCTTGTCTTAGTCTATTGAGGCTATGATAACAAAGTATCATACAATGGATAGCTTCTAAACAAAAGAGCTGGGTTTCTTACAGTTCTCAAGGCTGGGAAGTCCAAGATCAAGGCGCTGGCCCTCTTCTCCATAGAGAAGACCTCACATGGTCTCTCTCAGCTCTTTTTTTTTTTTGAGACTGAGTCTCACTATGTTACCTGCGATAGAGTGCCATGGCATCATAGCTCATAGCAACCTCGAATTCTTGGGCTTAAGCGATTCTCTTGCTTCAGCGACTACAGGCGTCTGCCACAATGCCTGACTATTTTTTGTTTGTGGTTGTCATTGTTTAGCAGGCTAGGGCCAGGCTCAAACCCACCAGCCTCAGTGTATGGGCTGGCACTCTACTCACTGAGCTACGGCCCCGAGCCTCTCAGCTCTCTTTTATAAAGGCACTAATCTCATACTTGAGGGTGCCATCCTCATGACTTAATCATCTGCCAAAGGCCACACCTCCTAATAACATCACTCTGGGGGTTAGGACTTAAGTACGTGAGTTTTGGGGAACATAAACATGGAGGCCATTTTGCTAGTGTATATGAATGAATTGGTAGTTTGTCCTGCCCTGATTTGCTTTATCTTTCTTTGTTTCTTGTCTCTTCGGATAGATTATTCTGCGCTCTTGAGAAACAAGTGTAAAGCTGTCACTTTTCTGCATCCCTAACAGTTTCCAGCACAATGTCTCCCACACAGAGAAAGCACAATAGATGTTTGCTGATGCCTTGATTGAAACCATGCTTGGTGATCTAGCTAGCATTTTCTTTTTAATTTAAGGAGTTTGCTCACTACAGTAAGTGTTACTATCCTCAATCTTTCGGATGCTGAGGCTGAAGGCCACCAAGAGCATTGTACCATTCTTTGGTGGTTCTAAATGCATTATTGATTAGTAACAGAACTGACCAGTATAAATGGCAGGGAAGGATTTCCTTTCTTCCTTGTACCTTGTGTCATTTTCAAAGGAGAATTGAAGGACGATTCCCAAGCCTCCCAAAAGAGCTACATGATAAATAACTGCTGGATAAATTAATAGGCTCTTAAAGATGGGAGCAAGACGTGGGAGCAGATCTGCCAGTCCTGATTTTGTTTCCCCTGTTCTGCCCGCTGGCGGGAAGTCACCCTTGCTCTTGGTGCAGGTCCCAACTCCTCCCTTGCGCCTCTGTAACTGTGGGTGAGGCATGGCAACTTTGCCAGCCCTCCTTTTTCTATTGTAAAAGAGGGCTGGATGGCCACCAGATGCTGTCTTCAAGTCCTTCAACTTCTGGACAGGAGACCTTTTGGAAAGACAAAGCATTGTTGTTATAGGAAGTGGGCTCTTAACTAACTCAACTTCCTCTCTCCCCCAACCAAATTTCCTGCTGAGGTAAGTACTGTGGAGTGGGTTTCTGAATCTTTTTCTTTGGCTTTCGGTTTCTTTTTTGTATGTAGTATGTCTGGCCTTGTAAATGTGGTGAATAAATTCTATAATTATAACCCTTTTCAACAGCTCTGTCATTGAATTGTAATTCACTCCGAGCATCTTTTTGAGACAATGATGCTATTGAAGATGCAGCTGTTCCGATCTCATCTGCTAAATTGACAGAAATCAGTTGGAATCATAGTTAAAGAAACTGCGGGGGCTTCCGATATATTCAGGCCCAAACATAGGAATGTACCCTGTGTGCGCGTGAAGGAGGGGGGCACGCGTGTGACTGCTTTTGGTACCCTGGTTTTTAAAAAGTGCAGTGTAGTACGTGGAGAGAAGCATCACTTCAAATTGATGCCTGGATAAATATGAAAATTATTCAGAAGTGGCAAATGTCTTGGCTTTATTTTCTGCCGGAGCCTAAGCGATGATAGGCTTTCTTGACATTCAGAAGTGATCCCTCTGTTAACGTGAAGTTGGGTCCTAGCGGCTTTGGCTGGGGGTTATCGGAGGCTCATCCTTCATCAGATGCTGTACTGATCTCCTAGGGATACTCTGAGAAAGCACCAGGATCCTGCCGCGTAAACAACAGAAATTGATTGTGTCACGACTCTGGAGGCCTGGCAGGGCTGGCTTCCTTTGAGTGCTGTGAGCAGGCTCTGTTCCGTGGTCTCTCCGGGCATCTGGTAGCCTCAGATGTTCCCTGTCCTTCCAGGATGTTCTCCCAGCGTCTTCACATTGTCTTTCTCGCATGTGTCCCCGTGTCCAGATTTCCCCTCTTTTCTAGGACGCTGGCCATATTGGTTTGGGGCCCACTCTAACGACCCCATTTGAACTTGATCACCTCTATAAAGACCCTGTCTCCAAATATCATATTCTGAAGTTCTAAGAGTTAGGACTCCAACACATCCTTTTTGGAGGGACACAATTTAACCCATCACTGATGTCTACTTGAATAGGAAGGGATTTTCTTCTTACAAATAATTGGTGTCTCCAAAGGCTTTTGGATAATTATAGGAAGAATCTTACCAGAGTTATTTATTTCATGAGGACATTGTTCTTTTCATTCATTTTGGGCTACAGCACAATAAATCTATCATCATTCCTGATATTTGGCCAAGTAGTTGCAATCGAGCCTGGGCTCTTCTTTGACCTTAATTGCCCCGATTACAGATTATTTTATGTGAGGGGCTATGGCAGGGCACCTCAGAGCTTTCTAACTGAAGGTGTATAACATGAGTCTCTCCTCACCCCCTGTTTTCTTCTTCCCCCACTTTTGCACTCTGTTGCAAGAGAGAGTTTGAGTATAATTCAGCACGATACTCTTGGCAATAGGAAATCCCTTCATTTGAGGGCTCAGCTGGGTCAGAGCACAGTTTGTTATGAGAACAAATTTGGAAACAATATCTAAAATTAAGGAAAGAGGGCTACTTCCCTTAGAGAAAATAAGTCCTGGCTCGGCGCCTGTGGCTCAAGCAGCTAAGACGTCAGCCACGTACAACTGAGCTGGGGGGTTCGAATCCAGCCCGGGCCCGCCAAACAACAATGATGGCTGCAACCAAAAAATGGCCGGGCGTTGTGGTGGGCGCCGGTAGTCCCAGCTACTTGGGAGGCGGAGGCAGGAGACTCACTTGAGCCCAGGAGTTGGAGGTTGCTGTGAGCTGTGATGCTACAGCACTCTATCCAGGGTGATAGCTTGAGGCTCTGTCTCAAAAGAAACAACAAAAAAGAAAATAGGTCCTTTTTTTCCTGGCCTGGCTGATGGTGACAGAAGAAAGGGCTTTTTGCTTGGTTCCTGCTGGTGGGAGGGGGCGCCCAGGGGTCCCCTGCAGCCTGGAGCCCCCTGCCGGTGGCTACCTTCCTTCTGAGGAACATGTTGTTTGTATTGTTGTAGGAAACCGGGGCGTTTTGTGAATAAAACAAATGCATGTTCGTGTCCCCAAAAAATTAAAATTAAGGAAGTAAAATGGAAGGAAGGGAAGGAGGTAACTCCATGGGATGGGACTAACAGTGAACTGAGTATTAGGAGGACAGGCCCTGCTCGAGGGGCTGCCGTCGAGTCACGTGGTCTCGGGAGGACACGCCTTTCTGTTCCGCAGCTGCTCGTGGGCGCCGGGTCGCTAGCTAGTCTCTCTTAATAAGGAGACAGATCGTAAAGATTTAGGCCAGTGGCGAAACGTACGTGTTTGGTAAAAAGCTGTACAATGTCATGGGTGAGAGAGAGTTAACATTTCTATGAAAACGTGGATGGCCAGCGGGTGCCTTCAGGCTTACGGTGTGGTGACACCAATACAAGGTAATGTGAGAAAACTGACTAGGGATACTGGCTGGAAAGACAAGAAGGAGGCTCGGCGCCTGTGGCTCAACGGGCTAAGGCGCCAGCCACGTACACCTGAGTTGGCGGGTTCGGATCCAGCCTGGCCTGCCAAACAACAATGACAGCTGCAACCAAAAATGGCCGGGCGTTGTGGCGGGCGCCTGTAGTCCCAGCTACTTGGGAGGTGGAGGCAGGAGACTCGCTTGAGCCCAGGAATTGGAGGTTGCTGTGAGCTGTGATGCCACGGCACTCTATCCAGGGTGACAGCTTGAGGCTCTGCCACGGCACTCTATCCAGGG
>CAUYON010125382.1:0-24461 GCA_963573935.1 Arctocebus calabarensis
TGGCTTGATGACATTTCTGGAAAACATAAATCTGATTAGTATAATCAGCAATAGGCAAAGGTAGAACAGCGTCAGGTCAGAAGCACTTATTCAGTGATGCTAAAAGAAAACCATATTAGGATTTTTCTTGCTGTTTCAAACCTTCTTTTGGTTCACAGGTGTAGGTGGTCTGTGGTTGGCTGTCTTCATTGTCTGCCTCCATAGAAGATGGAGGGTTCCAGGATTTTACTCGTGAATGATGTATACAGGAATTGACTCCTATACCTTTAACAGCTGTAGAAGAAGACAAGATAACAGGAAAGGGAACTTCCCAAGTTGGGGTTAGGGAAGGTGAATTAGAGGGAAGAGTTTTGATCATGACTAGATCTCCAGGAGGGAAAAGTTCCTATTTTAGTTAGAATGTTCCTCCCCAAAAGGGGAACAGGACTTTCAGGCATGATTAGGGAGGCATGAGAGAACAGCAAGTCATCCCAATTGCAGCTTAAAGGCTGGGAGAAAAATTTGGTAACCGGTTTTCCAGACACCCCCTGTATAGTTATGGATTTGGGAGATAAAAGACCAGGGCTAGAGAGAAGTACAGAAAAGGTTGTTCCAGTGTCCAAAAGAAATTTTATCTCTTGGAACTCCACTATAAGGCAAACCTGGGGCTCTTGAGGGGTGATGACACAAGCTGGAGCCATGAGAATTTGCCCCAGGCACCCTCAGTCCAGTTTGGGCTCTGATGGGGTCACTGTCCCAGGAGGCCTTTGCCTCTGGGGACAGGCCACCCTCCCGTGGTCACCCTTGCATTCTGGACAGGGGCCAGGTGGCTTGCCCAGCCAGTGGTGCTGCCGGGGGCAGTCTTTTCTGAAGTGGCCAGTCTGACCACATTGGAAGCACTTGTTTATAGCTCCTCTGGTTTCCCTCTGCCCGTGAAAGTTGCTCATTTGTTGGAGTGCCATTACTAGAGTTGTCATTCTTTTCTGTTCCTTTCTCTCTTTGTCCTTCTTTCTCTCCAGATCTTGCTTATAAAAGACCATAATGGCCAAGAACTGGAACTTAATAGTAGATGTTAACAGGTCAAGAATGCAAAAGAGCACAAGGACAGAAAGCAGGAGTCAGCCCAATCGCCAGCCTGGGTCACACCTGGCCGGCGCCTGCTATTGTAAGTTCCTTTGGAACAAAGCCATACTCATTTATTTATGCATTGACTGTGGCTGCTCTTCACCACAATGGAAGAGTTCAGTAGTTGCAAATAAAATTATATAAATCATAAAGACATTTTTTTTATTATCTGCCTTTTACCAAAAAAAAAAAAAAAAAAGTTTTCAGACCCCATATATACCCCTCATGTAGTGAATTAGAGGATCAGAAGAATATAATTAATAAGATTACTTATTATAAACGTAGTAATATATCAAAATGTATAGGTGACAAACCACAACAAAAAGATCGTATCTATTCATCCAAAATGTTTTATGTGTGTTTACTTAAAATGATGGTATGCAGTGTCCATAAACACACACACCCAGAATTCTGACAAACTTTGTATAAGCCCTATTTTCTAATTCCCAATGCCAATAATGCAGGAAAGAAATAAAGTTTAGAGAAAACACAAACAACAGTCTTCTGAATAAGACCTGAGTCAAAACTGAAGTTGCAGGCTAGTTTCATTATATCAATCAATAGCCAAACCTTCAAAAAGGAGCATTTTTTGTCTTTATAGTCTCATTGCTAAATAATAAACAATTTCAAGAAAGTAGAAATCAACTGGCAAAACGATCTATGGAAAGTAAAGCAAAGGAATTAAAAGCTAAAAGATTAAAATATCACAGATTAATGATACAGTGGCAATTTTCTGGTACATCAACAAAACAGAAAAAAATGAGTATTCTAACAAGCATTTGTATCACTTTAGAAATTAGAAAGTGCTTTTACTTTAGTTAAGATGGAGATTTTAATAGCGGAGAATACTGTATACCGTAATTTTCCATATATTTTGAAAACCTGAATGCAATAGTACAATATTAAAGATAGCAAACATTATTCTAATTCTCTCCAAAAATGTAGAAAAGCTGAAAGCACAAAAGAGTTGAATACATTGAAGTAAGTAACTCCAATATAGTGCTGAGACAAAGGGTTTAGATGCAAAGATGAAAGTTTATAAGAAACAAACATAAAAAAATCCAGTGCTACAGCTTGGAAAGCATACTTCTAACAGATAGAAGGTTTCTTAATTCATTTTACAAAATTATCACCACCCTGATACAAAATTCTTAACAATATGCCAAAAAGAATAACAAAATCCTGTGCTATTTTCATGTATGATGAATTTATATCTGAAAATCCAGTGCTAAACACAGTCCAGTAATACATTAAAAATACTATTTTGACATAATATATTTTAGTCTAGGGATGTATAAAAATGACTCTATATCTGGAAATCTATTAATGTAATTCAACACATTACAAGGTTTAAAGAGAAGCAATTTATGATATAGCCAACAGTAATAGCAATGTATGATTCATTCCTAATTTTAGAAACAAAATAGTCAACTATTAGTAAACGCAGGAATAACATGGAAGTACCCTTACTTTTATTATTCATCGTCATTTTACCATATATGCAAAAGCAAATGCTAGGATATACAAATATCAGTAACTTTTCACTTAACTGTTTATAGTTGTGTTGTTCTGCTTAGAAAGAATAAATTCATCCTAAAATATTACATGGGTGTTTTTTTTTTAGTTTTAAAAATTTCTAGATGTTAATTAAAAAGGTACAATTGTTTTTGTTATATGGATACCTTATATAATGCTTACAATTCAGTGCACCCATCACCAAACTAGTGTTCATTGTACCAAACAGATTAGTTTTCATTCCACACCTCCTGCTCTCCCTCTTTCTGGGTTTTTCATGTCCTTCATATTCTTCGTGCCCATATGTGAACCCATTGATTAGCCCCACTTACTAGTGAGAACAGACAGTGTTCCTGGGATTCTTCACTTAAAAGCATGATCACCAGTTCCATCCAAGTTGCTGCAAATGACATTATTTCATCCCTTTTTATGGCCTGGTAATACTGCATGATGTACATATACTATATTTTCTTTATCCACTAATAAACTGATGGGCACTGAGGATGATTCCGTATCTTTGCAATCCAATTGTGAAGTGTGCTGTGATAAAAATTTCCATGCAGGAGCCCTTTTTTATAAAATGACTTTATGGGTGTGATTGCAGAACCAATGTCAGGTCTACCTACATTTCTTTCTTTCAGGAATCTCCATGTGTTTTCCATAGACGTTGTACGTAAGGTATTTGTATAAACTTTTCATTCTCACTCTTTTATATCCCATGTTATTGTTATTTTGTTGGGCCTCGGGGTCTTTATGTCAACATCTGCAGATCCAATCAACCACAGATTGCAAACATTAAAAAATATATAATAAAATATAACAATACAAAATAATGGAAATTTTAAAATGCAGTATAGAACAACTATTTACATAGCATTTACATTGTGTTGGTTATTATAAGTAATCCAGAGATGATTTAAAGTATACACAAGGATGTGTGCAAATTTTGTGTGTATACTGTCTTTTTATATGAGGGACCTGAGCATCCCCAGATTTTATCCCTGGGTTACAGGAACCAATCTTCGCAGATTCCAAGGGACAACTCAATTTCACTTCATCTTAAATTTAGCTTTATAAGAAATTCCATTTTACTGATAAGTTTTAAGGTAAATATAATGTATAAGGCCTTATGTGCATAGAGCAAAGTTTGATGTCTTGCACATGAACAGAAATTTTTCTACATATATATTTCTTTTTTTCTTTTTCTTCTTTTTTTTTTTTTTGTAGAGACAGTGTCTCACTTTATCATCCTTGGTAGAGTGCCGTGGCATCACACAGCTCACGGCAACCTCCAACTCCTGGGCTTAGGCGATTCTCTTGCCTCAGCCTCCCAAGTAGCTGGGATACATATATATTTCTTGTTCAAAATAATATTCTCTCAAAACTATGAATATGTTGATTCACCACTCCTATTCTTTTTTACTGTAAAGAAATTACTAGCTTTGTTTTACCTTTTTGTACATAACCATTTTCATCTGTTGTGGATATTATACGACTGTAAATTCACCTTTGAAATTCTACAATCTCACCAAGTATGTCAAACCTTGGAATGTAGTAGAATTTATTTTTTGGGTCCTCCCAATCCCTTAACATCTAAACACTGAAATCTGTCTCGGAGACAGCACAGTCCTCTCCTTCTGTGTCTTAGATGGAAACTGACCCTTCGCCTACTCTGAACTATGTATATATTTTTGTGTATTTATTTAGCTCACTATGTTGCCCTTGGTAAAGTGCTGTCACAGCTCACAGCAACCTCAAACTCTTGGGCTTAAGCAATTCTCTTGCCTCAGCCTCCCACGTAGGTGGGACTTCAGGTGCCTGTCACAACGCCCGGCTATTTTTGTGTTTCATTCGTCATTGTTGTTTAGCAGGCCTGAGCCGGGTTCAAACCCACCTGCCTCAGTGCATGTGACGCCGTAACCACTGCGCTGCAGACACCGAGTCTGACTCCATTTTTGTAGCTGCTATTGTGTTCCTACTGCATCCTCTCAGTAGACAGCGCACCTTTTTGTCTGTACTTTTTTTCATCTTTTGATGCTTTCCCTTCAGCATTTCTATAATATCCAATATGGTGTCAATTATCTTCACTGCACTTACAAAAAAAAACTAACCATTTGTTTTTATGTCCTGCAGCCTCTGTGGTAATGATTTCTCATATTTACCAGTCTCAGAGTTACTTCATGTCAAACTAAAATATTTGCTCTAATTCATCGTATTATTCTCCTGCCAGTAAGATTTTTGGTATCAACTGCTTTTGCTTTTTCTGAACTAGTAGAAAGAAGTCTGTGCTTGCTTTTTCTTAGGACCAGAATCCTACCAGAGACTGGGCAGGGTTCCATTTGAATCTTCTAGAGCAGCGGTTCTCAACCTGTGGGTCACAACCCCTTTGTAACAATGAAAATACATCCTGCAGGTCAGATATTTACATTAAGATTCACAACAATGGCAAAATTACAGTTTTGAAGTAGCAACAGAAATAATTTTGTGGTTGGGGGTCACCACATGAGGAGCTGTATTAAAGGGTTGCGGCCTAAGGAAGGTTGAGAACCACCGTTCTAGAGCCAAGCAAGGAAAAGAAGTTTCTTTACCATTCTTGTTAAAGGAAAGAAGTAGCCAAAATAAAAAACAATGAATTTTGTCTCTGTTTCTTTCGTGAATTCTGTAAAGAAGGCTAACATGAGTCAGGCAGATGACGTCAGTGTTTTCCTAGCACAGTTTTTCCAATGTCCTCACTCACATGCAAGGCGCATTCCTCCCAGTTTACCTGGCGTGGCCCCTGCTCCAAGGTAAGTATTTGTTTCCTTAATGGAAAGGTCTGCAAGACTGCTGGATTAAGAGTATCTCATCTCAAGAACAAAGGTGTGGAGGGAAGGAAGATGAAAGGCCCAGAGCACTTCAAAAACACTAAATAGATACTTCAAAAGAACAAATTTCGTTGTATCTATGTACTTTTTCAGCTGTCCATTTCATGAAATCTAAATACCGATCAAACATTTTTGACGAAAACATTTACCAAAATTGTGGTATGTTGTAACTGTAAAAAATAAAATAAAATTCGAAAAGATTTAGTGTAAAAATATAAAATGTAAAATAGCTCAGTAATTTTTTATATTGGTCATATGTTGAAATGATAATATTTTAGAAAATGCATTATTAAAGAAAATGTTAAGAATGCTTAATTTGAACAGCCCAGAGTACAGTTAAAGAAGCTTGGGATAAATTTTCCTTCATATTGGGAGAGTTAGGCCCTTCCACTTTGCTTCATAGGGATATGTGTTGAATCTGTTTTTTCTACTAGAGCAAAACCAAGGCAAAGGGGCATTCTGATGCCCAACCAAAGCCCGAGGCTGCCCCAGCAAGGTAACGTTCTCTTTACTCTGAAACCAGGATTGAAAAAATACACGAGCAGGGCATGTATATGCGTTTCACTTGGCTTCCCAGCAGTCTGCTGGAACAGAGTTTTTGTTGTTTACTTTTAGCATTAAATATTGTGTCTTGGAACTAGTGACCTGTGACCTGTCTGCCATAACCTCTACTTCGTTTTCTAACACTGATGTAGTCAAGGAGGTACCTTCTAAAACATCAGTTCTATAGGGGAAAAAATGGTAAGTACGCATTAGGAAATAATTACCCCAATTATTTCTCTTTATGTCATTTGATCTCTTGATTTTTTACTAGGTTTTTATTCAGGAACCCACAGGTTGAGAACTGCTGCTATAGGGCGACTTACACATCCAATATTTCTAAGTGGCCTATGTGCTAGAAAAATTTCCCCAAGGTGCTTTAGATATTTGGCTTCTCTTCAACGGTCATTGTCCTTTCTACCTATTTCTCCAACATGATATCATGTTTAGGCAAAATAGAATATTTATTAAGGTAAAAAGAAAAGTATTTTCTATATATGTTTGCAACATTTAAGTGTCATTTGCAATCTCCACTGCTGCCAAATTATTAATTTATTAAACTATTATTTATTAAGCTTTTATTGTATGCCAAAACATTGTTATCTGTGACTGCATGAAGAAAAAATTGTAGAGATCCACAGGAGGTTACTAAAAGAGAGAAAACTCGTCATAAAAAGAATGAATCATAAGGAATGGATATGAATGGGTAAAAATTGAATGATTTTTCTCAAAGATGTGGACCAAGACAAAAATGCCCACTTTTACCACTTCTATTCAACACAATACTGGATGTACTAACCCACACAATTAGGCAAGAGAAAAAAATAGTAAGCATCTAAATTTGAAAGGTAGAAATGAAATTTTTCCTGTTTCCAGATGACATGATCTCATAGCATAAAAAAAGACTAATGATTCCACCAAAAAACTATTAGAACTAATAAATTAATTAAGTAAAGGTGTAGAATATAAAATCAATATACAAAAATCCATAGTGTTTTTATACCCTAATAGTAAACTATACAAAACAGAAATCAAGAAACAATCCCATTTATGGTAGATACAAAAAATAAAATACTTAGTAATAAATTTAAGCCAATGCAGTAAAATATTTCAACTTTGAAAACTATAAAACATTGATCAAAGAAATTAAATAAGACATAAGTAAATATTTCATCTTCATGAATTGAAATTATTATTAAATGTCCATGCTACCTAAATTAATCTACAGACCTCATGCAATCCCTATTAATATGACAATGACATTCTTCATAAAAATAAAAAAAGAAAATAATCTTAAAATTCATATGAAACCACACAGACCCCACTTTGGCTACAAAGTGCTGGTGAGGAAAGAGAATAAAGCTGGAGATCTCATGCTACCTGACTTTAAAGTATATTGCAAAGCTATAGTAACATAAATAGCATGGCACTAGAATAAAAACACCCAGACCTATTGAAGAGATTAGACAACACAGCAATAAATAGAGGAATTTACAGCCTACTGATTTTTTTTTTTTTTTTTTGAGAGACAGGTTCTTACTTTTTGGCCCAACTCCTTGGCTTAGATGATTCTCTTGCCTCAGCGTCCTGGTAGCTGAGACTACAGGTGCTCACCACAATGCCCGGCTATTTTTCTGTTTTGCAGTTCGGCCAAGTCCGGGTTTGAATCTGCCTCCTTCCGTACATGGGACCAGTGCCCTACTTGATGAGCCACAGGTGCTGCCCCAGCCTACTGATTTTTGAAAAAGGTGCTGAGAATGGGGAAAGGGCAGTCTGTTCAATGACATATGCTGAGAAAATTAGATATTCACTTGCAGAAGAATGAAGCTGGGACATAAGCTCTCACAGTAATCAAAAATCAGCTCAAAATGGTAGACTTACATTCACTGCTGTGGCTCTTAAATGTAAATAAAAATATTAAAAGAAGACATAGGAGAAGTGCTTTGCCACACTGTTTTGGGGAAGAGCTTTTTGAATAAAACCCCCAAATCATTGTCAACAAAAGCAAAAATAGACAAATGAGGTTATATCAAACTTAATATCTTCTGCACTGCAAAGGAAACAATCAACACAGTGAAAAGACATCTCATAGGTTATGGCATCCTTCATGGCTGAAGGACACAACTATAATACAGACATTAAGTTTACGGAAGGAATTTAAATAACTTAATTGTATGTACCATCATGTTAAGCTGAGATATTTTCAAAGTTTTAAAAATTAAGTAAAAAAAAAGTAAAGAAAATATTTGTAAACTATGCATCTGACAAGAAGTTAATATCAAGAATGATTAAGAAATTGAAATAACCCAATAGCGAAAAACAAATAGTTTTTGTTTAAAGGTTAATTAGGTTAAAAAAGAAGGCCCAATAGACATTTCTCAAAATAAGATATATAAATGACCCAAAAGTGTATGAAAAAAAAAAAAATGATCACTATCACTAATTATCAGGGAAATGTAAATCAATACCACATTGAGGTATCACTCTATCCCAATTAGAATGGCTATTATCAAAGGTACAAAAAATAAGAAATTCTGGTATAAATGTGTAGAAAGGGAAAATCTTATTCACTGTTGGTGGGAATGTAAATTTGTATAGTGATTAAGGAAAACAGCATGAGGTTCCTCAAAGAATGAAAATAAGTCCAGATGTGTTGACTCATGCCTGGAACCCTAGCACTTTGAGAGGCTGAGATGGGAGGTTCACACATAAGGCCAGGAATTTGAGAGACTAGCCCAAGTGTGATAGCTAGAACCTGTTTCTACAAAAAAAAAATATATATATATATATATATATATATATAAAATCTGGATATGGTGACATACACCTGTAGTCCTGTCTAATTTGGAGACTGAGGCAAGAGATTCGTTTGAACCCTGAAGTAAGGAGGATAAGCTATGATCATGCAACTGCCCTGTAGCCCAGGCAGACAGTGATCCTGTATGAAGAAAAGGAAGCAAGGGAAGGAGGTTGAGAGGGAAGGAAAGAAGAGGAGAGGAGAAAGAAGAGGAAAGGACAGGGTGGGGGGAATAGAAGAAAAGGAAAAAAGAAAAGAATAGGAAAAAACTGCCAGCAAATCTCATTATTAGATATATATACAAAGGAAATGAAATCAGTATGTCAAAATGCTGTCCCCGCCACCATGCTTATTGCAGCACTATTCACAACAGCCAAGATACGGAATCCACCGAAGTGCTCATCCACGGACAGACGTATAAAGGAAATATAATGTCTATAAACGTTGAAACACTACTTGCCTCCTCTGTGTCATCACATGGCCTTTCCTCCATATGTGAACGTGGAAAGAGAGGCTTTCCCTCTTCCTCTTTATATCAAGCCACCAGTCCTACCAGATTAGACCCCAGACTTCTGACTTCAGTTAACCTTAATTACCTCCTAAAAGCCCTATCTCCAAATACAAGCACTTTGAGCAAAAGGGCTTCCACATCTGAATGGGGGGCCCAGTTCAGTGTATGACATACATATTAATAAATACACATTGTGTGTGTACACGTGTGTGCCCATGTACGCCCGGCATTCAGACCTTGATTTCTAATACTGTTGTCTACTAAAAAGAACCAGGAATCCTTTAAAAATGGCTGAGTTCAAGGCTGGAAAAAAAATACAACATATATTTACATTCTTCACTCTAAAACCTTTTCTTCCCTCTGTTCTGTTCTTGGTTCTCTCTGCTGCTGCCCAACTCCTCCCTGTTGGATGTCCTGGTCTCTAGCCTCAGCCCTGAGTACTTCTCACACTCAATAGAAAATGAACAAACTCAACTAATCGTAAAACTTAGATGTCCTCCTTGACTCACCCTTTCCCTAAGCCCTACATCCAAAATGCGAACAAGCTTTATTCATCTTATTTTCTTGCACCATTCCTCTAAATGGCATCTACTGCAAATTCCTGCCTAACTCCTTCTGTGTTAGTACACGCCTAAATTACTGCCACCTTTCCAGCCTCCCTGCCTCGAGTTCATTAATTTTTCTGCTATTTATTCATCAAATATATATTTAAGGTTTATTGTACATTAGCACAAGACAAATAGTTCTTACCCTATGTTACTTCAGTGTCATGGTGATTGATAAACTAATTTAATAGATAAATACAAACTCGGCAGGTTTGGGAGGAAAGAGTTTGGCAAGTTCCCACCCCAGAGAACAAAGCAGGGGTATGTGGCACACTTTCTGGGTGATGGAAACAGCTACAACTCAGACTTTACCTTACAAGTGCAAACAATGTAATCTAATTGTGTGTACACTCATAGTAACCTGAAATTTTAAAAAATCAAAAAAAAAAAAAAAGGAGGAGTTATGAGAAGATATAATCAAGGCAAAAGATCTAATCTAGAAGATTACAAAATTCATCATCAGGAAAGTTATATTTGAGCTGCAGTCTAAAAACGAGAGTTTTTAATTGTGGGATAGGTAGAATAGAAAGTATCCAATGATATAATCTACACGGGCATAATCTTCAAGGAGAGAAGCAGCAAGGTACGTTATAAAAACCAAAACAACTTAGTATAGCTAAAAAGAACAGTGAGGGAGAGAGAGAGAGAAGAGATATTTGGGAGGTAAAATTGACACGAATGTGGATGTATTGGATTTGATATTGTCAGGGAGAGGGAATTATCAAGCATGACTCCTAAGTTTCTGATTTTAGCAACCACTTAAATGATTATGCTATTTCCTTTGAAAAAGTACTGCAGTGATTCCAGGTTTGCAACAAAGAAGTTTGCTTTCAGTTTCAGGTATAATAACCATCCCTTGCCTGTGGAACCTGTTAGTGGTGACTAACAGAGCTCAGAGGAGAGATGTGAAAGCCCTGTAAATTTAAGGGCAGCTATGAAGGTAAGACAAATTTTCATGGATTAAGAAAGCAAAGAAGCTAAATGAAGGAAGCCTTTGCATGCAAAGAAAGTGATTTACTTTTTAAAATTGTTACAGTGTATTATGGGGTACACTTTAAGTCAAAGTTATAGGTATGCCTCTAACCCAGAAAGGGTGTAATAAACCCATTCCAAGTACCCACGGAGTGGGAATTTCTCCTTCCCCCTCTCCCCCTCACCCTCACCCGAATTTTCTTGAATTTTACTTCCCTACGAGCACACAGGTCTTGATCAACTAGTTCCAATTTAGTGTTGAAGTACATGTGATGTCTGCTTTTCCATTCTTGTGACACTTAGAAGAATGGTCTCCAATTCCATCCAGGTTCTTAGGAAAGATAACAAGTCACTGTCTTTTTTACCCCTCAGTATACATAGACTCCTATAATTAATGCATTCTTGTATTGATGGGCACTTGGGTTGTTTCCACGCCCTTGTGATTATAAATTGTGTTGCTATGAACATTCCAGTGCACGAGTCTTCTTTGTAAAATGTTTTTCTCTAAAGGAAGTGATTAACAGTCTCAATTTCTGCTGACACAATAACTGAAATATATCTATTGGAATTAACCATATGAAGATCTTTAATGCCTATGAAATAAATTACATATGACTCTTAAACATGCCATTCAGAGGGGAGATGAGAGTGAAAGCATCTCCTGTGACATTCCTACCGTCTTCCACAGAGCACTTATTCACGATATTTCTTACTGCCCCACCTACAAATGCCCTCTCAGAAATATCACTCTTTATTCAAGCTCAAATTCCTCCTCTCCATGAACATTTTTCACCTTGTGTTTTGATTTACAAGGGCCATCACTCTTAATGTGCATTGGGATTTTATACATGCTTATCTCTCACTATAAAAAATACGAGCTCTTCCAGGGCAAGGATCATATTTTGTTCATCTTTGCTTCTACAGTGACTTGCACAAGGGAAATAAATATCTATCTGTTCGGTTGTATTTTTCAAATTTTCTATTACTCATGAGCTGCTTTTCAATGAATTTCTCATTATCCTGTTTCTCTTTTTATGTGCATTTCTGAAAGAGGCTGACAAGATGTTTCCCAGTGAGCTGTGCCAGGTGTTGGCACATTCATGGAATCACCATGGATACAAGTTCCACTCTTCAATTTTGTAAGTCAAGAATCTTAATTTCACCAGTTAATCTAGTGGTAGCCAGGTTCTAGAAAGTATTCACAGCAACCGAGTTTGCCAAAAAGATATATTGCACACACACAACTCTGAACATGCCATACATTCAATATCCCAAATTAAAGGACAGGAGAACCTCCATTGGTCCCCACTGCCTTAAATTGACCTCCTCCTTAACTGACCTAATTTTCATAGACTAGACATGCACCACATACGCATATCAGGATAGGAGGCCTAGTTCCTTATGCTGCTGCCCTCTGTATGTTGCCAGGTTGTTAAAGTCCCCAGGGGGGCAAATCACAGATATTTTACTGTCTTACAAAACACAGAAAAATAATGAACACATTTGAGACCCCTTTTATCCAGAGAATGTTGTTCAAGATGTGTTCATGTAAAATCTCTCAGGCTCTGAGCCTCGCTAACCTACTGTGAGGGTTAATTTTATATATCAGCTTAACTGGGGCATCCTGGGGTAATAATGTTTTATACTATATATGACATTTTCTAAATAGTGCAAAACATTATTTCTGAGTATGTATCTTCAAGGGTGTTTCTGGATGAGATTAATGTTTCTATCAGTAAACTGAGAGAGGGATGGACCTCCCTAACATGGGTGGGCTTTATCTGGTAAGTTGAGGCTCTGAACAGAATAAAAAGGCTTAATCCTTCCTCAAGCAAGAAGCACCTCCTCCTGTGTGTGTTGAGCTGGGACCTCAGTTCTTTTCTGCCTTTGGACTCAAACTGAACCATCGGCTCTTCCTAGGTCTTGAGACTCCTCACTTTCAGATTAAAATTACACCATTAGCTCTCCTGGGTCTCCAGCTGGCCACCTGCAAATCTCAGGACTTGTCAGCCTCTAGAATAGTGCAAACCAATTTCAGATGTATATGGATCCATGTCTCTGGAGAACCCCTACCAGTACACATACCTTGGAAGGATAAAAGAGCTTGGCAAGGGCCCCCCCATGGTCTAGTTCATGATAAAGTCATAGATACTTATTATCTCACAGTGCCTCCGCTATCTTGATGGATGCAGTTTGCTAAAAGCTTACATTTACCAGATATATTTAGAAGCCTTGGTCACTATTTGAATATGATTTGCTGGAGTGTTTCTGCAGTAACATCTATTACAGATACTTCCCCTCCTTAACCTATCCAGTAGTAACACCATTTCTTTTATGTATCTGCAGGATTAGATTTGTAAGGAAATGTTTAATCCATCTCAAAAGTGCTTATTAGAGACTCTATAAAAGCTAAAACATGCTGTTTGAAATTCAATGATTTTAAAAATGTCTCCCCTCTCTCTCTCTCTCTCTCTCTTTCTCTCTCTCTCGGCACACATGGGCACACACACACTTGTACCATCCATAAATGTTTAAATGAGAGAAGAAGCATCATATTTTATTTGGAACTAAAATATAGTAACTATATTTTAATGAAAATACTTTGAATTTTATTTAGCCAGCTTTTGTCAAAATCTGTACCACACTTTTCTGCCAGTATCACAGTTGCTGTGGAAATTTATTTCTGTCGAAAAAAATAAGATGCTACCTATGGTTCATTTTCACGATATTTTAGAATTTTACTTAACTGATGAGCCACCATATAAATTTTTTACTAAAAAAGGACTCCAAAGGCAACACGTATTTAAGGAAACAATCTTAATTATTTTATGTACATGCATTTCAGTCAGTAACACATGTTTACTATGAAAGACAATTTCTGGTGTGCCTCTTCTTCTTGTTAAACTAGGCTAGAGAAATTACACATTTAAAAACTTTACTCTTTTTCTTTCCCTCATATCTTTAGGAAATAAATAAGTTTTTTCCCTTGTCCTTGTTAACATATGATTTTCTCAAAGGTGTAAGATCATGATTCTTAAACATACATAAAAATTAGCAGGTGTTGAGGCTGTTACTAAATCATAATCAGAGAACTAGGCAGATGTTATAACTGCTTCAGAATCAAGAAAAAAACCATTTATAGATCAGGAATACTGAAGTAAATGTGCAGATGGATGAAAACTGTTTTCCAGCCAAAAAAGGAAGGGTGAGTGGAGTTAACTGAACTTCTACACAGAGAGGGAAAAAATGTGTACATCAATAGACAAGAGATTTTTTTGCATTATCATCAGTGATCTACGATTAGCATAGTCATAAATTAGCTTCCATAGAATCAGAATCAGAAAAACAAAAGAGGTATCCTCTAGGATCTAGACAATCTGTCATTTCCACTGAAGCACACATTTTTCTTTCTATTAAAAAATGTAATCTCTAACCCGGCCCCTTTACCTGCCAATGAGAAAAACACTGGCACTTAAATATGCTGTTGTTTTGGGGGCCTCTACTAGCAGAAAAATTCATAGAGCTTCAAAGGGATCCCTTAAAGCCTCTCTCCTTCATCCCAGCCATAGCTCTCCAAGGACTCAGATTAATTCTTTCTAAAGAGTTTGTGAAGTTAGCGTCAGTAGAGTGGGCAGCCCTAGCTACTGAGGGCTGCAGAGAGAAAGAATGAAGAGGTGAGAAACAAAGACGGGAGATAATAATGTGTCTGTCTCTTTTCTACTAACCCTGTATCTAAAACATAAACATGAATATGGGCTTGTCACTTAGCAGAATCATATTTATACAGGAATAGACACATATTACTTTTATTCCCAGTAATCCATTTTGTTTTTAATTTTGGTAAAATATATATAACATTAAATTTACCATTTCAACTATTTTCAATTAGTGGCATAAAGTACATTAACACTGTTGGGTAATTGGTATTCAATCATCCATTTTTTACTCCAGACATTTTTTGTTTTTTTGTTTTTTACTCCAGACATTTTCAGATCATTTTTCACGGGAAATTGGACTGAGATGGTAACAGGAAGAACATTATAATAGGTTTGACACACACACACAAAATTTCTCCTTGTCCATAGTTGTTTTCTAAAATATCCATCTATCCATAATGCATTGCCATCTGTAAAATTTAGTCTGCTCATTAAAATTTGCTTGAAAACTTGATGTGAGATTTTGAAAAATTAGGACAGATCCTGGGATCTGAGGCTTAGTTACAAGTGAAAAAAAAAATCCTTCTGTAAGGTCACCCTTCAGCACTTCTTCAACCTGCATTTTGCTTACTAATATAAAAAGATTAACCTATTGCTAGACAAGGATGATAAATAATTAAAAAGCTAAGACTCCCTAACAAAGAGGATGGATGTGTATATCTTTGACCAAAATTATGTTTCCGGCTCACTTTATGTGCATCACATTTTAAACTTACTATCTTGCCTGTGAAATTTCCTGCCTATAGTTTTTTGTCACAATGAACAATCCATTTAACTTATTCCTAGAACCGTTCCAAGCTTGACTCTCTATTTCCTGATTGGTGTACACTGCTTCTGTATCTATCTGTAATCAGAGTCATACCATTCATTAAAAAATAACAATTATTACAATAACTAATGCTTACAATGTACCAAACATTTCATTCTCACAACAACCCTATCAAGCAAGAGGTAACATATGGTAAACTTACAGATGATAAAATTGAGCCTTTGATCAGTAAAATGATTGACCAAATCATGAAGCTGTCAATGATTGAACTTTTGTCAATAGATAATTCTTTCATTCCTTTGCTCAGGCATTTAGTAAATATTGTAGCCAAAACACAAAGATGAAAAGACAAGAACTCAGGCCTTAAGTGGCGTGGTTGTGTTTAGAGTCAAACATAGTTACTTAAGATACCCAATGGATATCAACTGGAAAAAATCATGATATGAGAAATTCACAAGCAGTTTTTGTCCTTTGGAGTGGACACCGGAATAACTTTAGGGAAGTAGTTTACTTTGTTCTTAAAAGTGACATTTTGAGGTTACTGCATAGACAAAGAACAATAAAGCAATTTGCTAGTCATTGTTCTTAAGAGTCCTGATCATTGGTGAGCCAATTTAAAATCAGATGCAAATTGCATGTGCCCTGAATCTTTAAAAAATATTTTCGACTAAAATTTGAATTTATATTGACCTATATCTGAAGATCCTCATTTGTTTTTGAGACATCTAAGTGTTTTTTTTTTTTTTTAAGAATTTCCTGAAAGGTTATATTGATCCAAATCAATGGCAAGATGGGCATACAAAACTGATCTTTTCCTACTCATAACTGAGTGAAGTCTATAAAAAGGACTGGGTTCAGAGAAAGATACTCAGAGTAAGTGGGATTTGTCTTAAGAATAGTGCTATTAATAACTGAATGACCTGCTTTATTCAGGGGTCTTGGATGTTTATTGTGAACCCTCGTGTCTTGATTAGTCCTTGATTCTGAGAGCAAGCTCCTTAGAAGGAAAAGGACAGAACTACTGTCGGTCATCCAAGACACTGAACTCTGATCAGGAGACATTTATTCCCCTTTCTTGATCCATAGCAGTTAGGCCTATGTTGAAAGATGTAAATATATCTGCAGATTCACACTGCTGGAAACTAACCTTCTAACTCTGCCCAGAATAGCTACGGACTTTGCAAAAAGGGTTTGTCTCATGGGCCCTGAAACATATTACAGGAGAAATTGCCTATCCCGGCTGATACACTCCAGCTATTCTAAAGCTTTCAGTAAAACTTGGTTAAATTTCAAAGCCTAATTTTAGTTGTAATATGGGGGATAAGGAATACTGATTCTTCCATGGGGTCAGAGTGGTAATATTACAGTGCCACTGAAAGCTCAGCATTTCTCCCTCAGACCACGTGAGATGAATGAGGACAAGTGGTCTGAGGAGAAGACAAGGGAGGTTTATTAATTTGCTGGAAAATGAGGAGAATGTCAGAATCCAGTCTTAAAATACCATTGTCCTCTCTATAAGCAGAAATACAGAGGATTAAAAGGGAAGATTTTCAGGTTCAGGCTATTGCTGTTCAGCTATATTGATGGTTCTGATGATCCCATGTGAGACCAACTCATGGCCTCCTCCTGGATAATCCAGTACAGACATTTCCTGTGGTGCAAAGGACAAAGGACGCTACACTATTCTGCTGATTACTGGCCTGAGGTAGGCATGGAGGTTTTAGTTTCTAAAAAAGCAAAAGGAGGCTCGGCACCTGTGGCTCAACGGGCTAAGGCACCCGCCACGTACACCTGAGCTGGCGGGTTCGAATCCAGCCCCAGGGCCCGCCAAACAAAATGACGGCTGCAACCAAAAAATGGCCAGGCGTTGTGGCGGGCGCCTGTAGTACCAGCTACTTGGGATGCAGAGGCAGGAGACTCACTTGAACCCAGGAATTGGAGGTTGCTGTGAGCTGTGATACCACAGTACTCTATCCAGGGTGATAGCTTGAGGCTCTGTCTCAAAAAAAAGGCAAAAGGAGTTTTAAAGAGGCATAAGGCATTTTTACCCTTCTCCAGGCTGTTCCTTCTGTTACAAAGGTACCATCAGATTTTAACTGTCCCTGAAGAGAGGCCAGTAACAGCTTTTTATACGTTTTTTCATTTGGATATTTTATGCCATTTATTTATTTAGGATTGTTAGTTTAAATGTTTTTTATATTTTCCCCTGAGCAAACTGTAAATACTTTGAAGGAAAGAACCATGTGTGTCTCACTTACTATTGAACACCTAAGGCCTACCACAGTGTCCAGTACAGAAAAGAAGCTCAAAAAAAAAATATTGATTGAATGAGTAAAGGGGAGTTAGTAACAGCACAGACAACATAAGTTTCCAAGATAAGAAATCAGTGGAAGGAAGAGGAGAAATCTCAACCTAAAAATCAAATGCTTAATTTTGGGATTGAGATTGGTAGATGACCATAGAGAGTTTAAAAAAACAAAAAAGCCAAGTCATAGCTCAGTACAAGAGTGCAACCAGGTACAAGAGAGGACACAGTTCCACTGTAAAACTGTGAAGGGGTGGTGGCAATAATAAACTGTCTTTATGATGACATTGCCGGAAATGGGATAGGTCATTGTGTTTGTGATAAATATGTGTCTATTTGAGCCTAATAAATTACTTAGTCCTCATATTATACATTTTTCTTAAGTCATTGACCATGTTAATAATCAGAATTAGCTTGGGCGGCGCCTGTGGCTCAGTGAGTAGGGTGCTGGCCCCATATGGCCCCATATACCGAGGGCTGAGGGTTCAAACCCAGCCCCCACCAAACTGCATCAAAAATTAGCTGGGTGCTGTGCCAGGCGCCTGTGGTCCCAGCTACTTGGAAGGCTGAGGCAAGAGAATCGCCTAAGCCCAAGAGCTGGAGGTTGCTGTGAGCTGTGACTCCATGGCACTCTACCGAGGGCAATAGAATGAGAGTCTGTCTCTACAAAAAAAAAAATAATAATAATAATAATCAGAATTAGCAGGCAGCATGAACTATATAGTTTAAGATAATGCATCCCTTTTTGTTTTTCAAGAAAGGAAATGATTTCTCAAGAGGCTTTCCACAACAAGTATAAAATAATAACTAAAATTCAATATTTCATTGATCTAAAGAATGGGAATATGTTGTAGCAGCTTTTTTACTTTAAAACAAACCAGAAAGACTTTATTTTTTTTTTCAAAAATAGTAGTGTTGGAAAAGCAAAAAAAAAAAAAAAGGACAATTTAAAATAATAACAACTATTTTGTAACCTAGTGGAGAACCCCCTTTGTATTTTCATAAATAATAGAGTAAGTCATCAAAGAGTGATCATCTGAAGCCAGTGCAAGGGTACTCCTGTTTTAAGGAGTCATACCCTATTTTAAAACTATAGTTATAAATTCTAGTGTGATTGTTTAGACATTAAAGTTACAAGTCAAAAAAAATTCATCTGGAATAAGGAGTTTCACTTTGTTTCTTCTATGTATCTTTCAAAACCTAGCACTCTGTGTATTTATGTTATGAATTTTGTTATCAGTATCAGAGAAGCAGCAGAGAGAAATTCATTTCAAAGTTACAAAAACATGAATACAAAGATTAGATCTTATCTATCCAATCTCTAAGCAGTTTCAGAGGATATGATAACTTCAAGGGAATTAACATCAAGGGCATTTATTTCCTTAGTCTTTAATTCATCTTTCTTGCGGGAGGCTGCCTTTAAACTAAATTGAATACATAGGTTTCTGCTCTTTCAAATCTTGACATGTCAGAGCTCTACTGCAAATAGCATCTTTATTATCTTCATTTTAACTGTTTCTTCTCTCTCTTTTGTTTTTGTCAGATCTATTTGTTATCTCACCAGTAATCAATTGTGCCTTCTCTGCACTATAAGCTAAATCAAGAAATATAATTTGATAGATCACACAAATAGATTGTTTTTTGCAAGGTAGGACGCAAGAGTTTGTTACTCCTTAGTAGATTTTTTCAGAAAATTCATCCACAGAAAAGCATTTATCTTCTGCGGCTTAATCTTTTTAAGGGTACCATCAACATTCTCAATAATTACGATACTCTGGTTCACTTGTTTGATTGCCTTTTGTGCTCTTTGAGGAAGAACAATGCAGCCTGTTTTCTATTGTGTTTTCTGAGAGCAATTTTGTTTCTTTAGACCAGGCTCCCAAATATCTACTGGAATACAAAGAACTCTATTCTTCCATTCAAAGCGAAAAATTGTACAAATAACCACCCATACACATCTCTTGATTTGAAGGAATAAATAGCATGCTGAAAATATGAAACATATCATTTTATATTTTTTACATCAATCACTTACAATCTATTGTCACACTTCAAACATTTGAACTGGAGAATTTAAGCATTAATATTACCAAGTATCAATATTTCAAAATGCCAAATTTGATCAAAATATTTTTTCCATTCAATTCTTCAAATGACCCTGCTTATGTTTATATTTCTATTAGGAGAAAGCTTGTGTTCGAATAAAAAGGAATTATTAGAGAAATGTTAATTGTATTCAATTTTTAATTGTCTTAATAGTCCATTAGAGATGTTAAACTTTTCTTATTATTTAATCCATAAATGTATGCAAGTTTAAAAAAACTATCTTTATATACCTATGTGTGTGCTGAAAACCCCAACACAATTTGCTGGCTAAATTTTACAGTTCCTTTTTTTTTCAAAGTAAAAGGGAAGTAGGACAGAAAGCACTTTTGCAAGGAAGAGATATACCAAAAAGTGCATTTTAATGGAAACGTGCATCTGTTGTAATGTATCCTTCGAGATTATCAGATTCTAGCTATGTTCGTTGCTTTTGAGCAGTTTTGCAAGTCAGGAAATTGTAGGTAACTGATAAATAGTTGCACATTCTGTCCTCTCCAGAAGTGATTTAGTTGGCTTCCTCCACCCCATGGAAAAGCCAGTATTGCCCTACATTTGACATTCATCTCAATATCTATATTAATGTGTCCTGTTTTAAATATCCATTAATCAGTTGTAATATCTGATGGTTTCCTCATATCATGGGTAACATAAATTCGTTAAATGTGTTGACTTTTCTGCCTGTATGATGAGAGTCATGATTTCACCTTTTCTCTGAAATTTTTCTTCTAACAGAATTTTCCATACAAAAACCCACTGCCACAAATTGGATTTCCAGAAACAGATGCTGAGGCAGAGATTAGATGTTTATTAGAGGGTAATAACTGTGAAAGGGAAAGAGAGAAAGCAGACCTGAGCTTAAGAACGAGGGGAGCTGCAAGGCAGGCTGGTAATTGCCTCTGCCTGCCAGGGGTGGTTTACAGAGCCTGCTGCTGCCATGCGCCTCTCCTGCCTCAGTCGAGAAGTCTGACAACCTCTGCCAAGGCAGACCTGCATCCTTCTTCCTCTTTCTCATGCATAGACTTGCCTGAAAGATGCCTGCAAACCAGGATATAGGTTCTTACCTGCATTTTGAGGGTATGTCACAAAGCTGGGTGAACCAACTTGGGGAGGGAGGCAGCCAGGCTAGTGATAACACAACTGCACATGGAAGTGATAGGAAACACATAAATTCTACCCAGGGAGGCCATGCTCAATGTATCTGTATCTCCTTAGTCAAATCCCCCAAATACCTGTAGCCACCTCAAAACCATGGGCACTAGGAACACGTGAAGTAGGTGCAGTGAAAAGAAGTTTGATGTATCCAGTAGCAATTTTTTTAAATGTTACATTTGACATTTTCATAAAAATAAATATCTATGTGAACACACGACTAGGGGACTCTCTGTGGCTTAGAAAAGGTACATTAGGAAACTGAAGCATCACTCTCCTCACAGCAAATCTATTTCTAAGTATATGCATGAATTCAGTGTCTTAGGGGAGCACAGAAGATACAGTGACTAATCCTGCCTGAAGGAATAAAAGGAAAATTATACCCAGGTGATGATATTTGGTATTGCTAGTCAGAGTGGAGTTAGCAGGTAAAAAGTACTGGACTCAAAAACCAACAGGAAGCTCTCATAATGAGTGTAGCCTTGAAGACCTGGTTTTTACAGACATTCTAAATTTGAACATTTATCTCAACCTCTACATGTTTTCAGAAAACCAACTACATTGGAAAATAGGAGTGTAAATATTCTGAGAATGCATGCTTTCATTAGATTATTACATCCTCTATGAACTTCTGCCTGAAGAACACATTTGCAGGGACAAAGAAAGTATTAGGGACAGATGTTTTAAAAGAATACATAACAAGCTATTTATATATTGATCAAAAAAGGTATCTGTAATTCTTCTCCCAAACTTTCATTCCTCTATTGCTCTTCTTTTTTTTTTTTTTACTTCCTATTGTCCCACTCTTTAATACATCCAATTGAATAAAAAGTCTAGTTCTCCTCCTTTCCAAACTTTCCTAATATGCCCTCTGGAGAACCTCCTTCAATAAAGGAAAGGGAGGGGAGGGGAGGGGGGAGTATGGGTAGAGGGAGGGCAATTGGTGGGATCACACCTACGGTGCATCTTAGCAGGGTACTGGAGAAACTTATTAAATGTAGAGTATCAATGTCTTTATATAGTGATCAAGAAAATGCCATGAAGGCTAACTTTAACAGTACGATCAAAACATTTCTGAATGTATAGGAATCGTGCCCTATGATTGCACCAATGTACAGAATTATGATTCAATAAAATTATAAAAAAAAATAAAAATAAAAATAAAGAGGTTAATTTCTCCCTCTCTCTCCATACACACACACACACACACACGTACGTATACACACATATACATATGCACACATACATAAAAATACACTTGTGTGAGAGAGAGTTTGTTGATTGTATCATGCAGTCTCCATGCTCTTACATAATTTTCTCAGCAAGATCAGTGTAAGTGCTTTTTATACAAGCAACCAATAGAAAAGTAGGTAAAAGTTATAAACTGGCATTTTACAGAAAACAGACTGCTAGAGTCAACACAAACATGAAGAGATATTTACTGTTCCTATAATTAGGTACATGCAGATCAAGATCACAATGACTTTCCACTTTATACTCATTTGATAGACATGTTTTACTTGAAGTCTACAATATTAAGTGGGAGAGAGACTGTGACAGGGACGCTCTCCATACTTTGAGAACACTGATGTCATCTTCTGATGTCAGTCACATATTCTATATGGTAGATGTAGTGCCTAAGAAACACTCTTTCCACATCTACAGCAAGAGATATATACAAGAATGTTCATAACAGCATGGGTAACCATACAGGGTGACATTTATGTCAGGAGATTGGAGGAGGGGACAGGAAGGGGCAATATGGTTAGATGTTGGTCTCCTAGTAGCTGTTTTGGGTAAGTTATCGCAGGTGTTTATGACATAATTAAAAATAGTAAATATCAGGCGGTGCCTGTGGCTCAAAGGAGTAGAGCACCGGCCCCAAATACAAGAGGTAGCAGGTTCAAACCCAGGCCCTGCAAAAACTACAAAAAAAAAAAATAGTAAATATCCATCTACTTCAATAACAGTAGGCTATAAATAGTCCAACAATGAAAAGGTATATGAATCAGGGATAATGATTTTATCAGCCCAAGAATTTGAGGTTGCTGTGAACTATAAAGCCACAGCACTCTACTGAGGGCAATAAAGTGAGACTCTGTCTCAATAAATAAATAAATAAATAAAAATAAATAATAAAAAGGAGACTATAAACTTGTTTCGTATGTTCATGGAATATGTACATGAATATGTTCCATGGAATGTGGAAACAATCAAACATTCAAACAACATTTATGAACTCAAGGTCAAATAAAAAATTGGCCTTTCAAAAATCAACAATTTCCCTTTTTGATCAATTTATTTACCTTTAAACACTACCTTGCCTGATATTAATATTGACACTAACTTTTTGTTTGCATTGGTCTCATACCACTTTAATCACTTCTCTATTTTCATTGTTCTTTTGTGATTAATTAAAAATGTGTCACCTGGGATTTTTAAAAAATAGGTCAGCCTAGCTCACAGCAACCTTAAACTCCTGGGGTTCAAGGGATCCTCTTTCTTCAGTAGCTGGAACTGGCTAATTCTCTTTTCAGCAGAGATGGAGTTTTACCCTTGCTCAGGCTGGTCTGGAACTCCTGAGCTCAAGGGATCCTCCCATCTCAGCTTCCCAGAGAATCGCTTGGGGTCTTATTAATACACGTATACAGTTTCTGCTCTGTGGGGCTGAGGGTGGATCTGGGATTTTACATTTCTAACAGACTTCAAGTGATGCTAATGTTACTGGTTTCATTCACCCTTTGAATAACAAAGTCATAAAAAATATATATCTGATCTTTCTTTTTTTTTTTAAACCAAGAAAGTCCCAGTCTCTGTAATTTGGTAAGGGAATTCAATGTACTCACAGTTAATAAAAACATGCATATACTTAATTTTGATCTTCACATTCTACTTTATGTTTAGTAAAAAGTTTCATATTTCTTCTATGCTCATTGAATAAAGTTACTATTTATTCACTAGTTCTCTTGCTTGGAAGTTTTTTTTTTTATAATTTTATTGAATCATAATTCTGTGCATTGGTGCAATCATAGGGAACGATTCATATACATTCAGAAATGTTTTGATCGTACTGTTACAGATAGCCTTCATGGCATTTTCTTGATCACTATATAAAGACATTGATACTCTACATTTAATAAGTTTCCCCAGTGCCCTGCTAAGATGTTGTTCTTTTTAAGGGATAACAGAGCTTGATTATAAGCTCTGTCTTGCTTAGCAAGAACTGAAGAAATAATTTCATAGGGAATCTCCTAGCATTGTCTGCCCTTAGGCAGAAAACCAGACCTATCTTAATGCTAATGTAGAACGGGGAGAAAGAGTAACATTTTCCCTTGCTGGTTCACAGGAATACAGGGATAGGGGAAAGGGAGGGAGGGGTGGGGGGAGGATGGGTAGAGGGAGGGTAATTAGTGGGAACACACCTACGGTGCATCTTAGCAGGGTACTGGCGAAACTTATTAAAGGTAGAGTATTAATGTCTTTATATAGTGATCAAGGAAATGCCATGAAG
>CAUYON010125385.1:0-40269 GCA_963573935.1 Arctocebus calabarensis
AGTAGCTGGGACTATAGGCGCCTGCCACAACGCTTGGACATTTTTTTGGTTGCAGCCATCATTGTTGTTTGGCGGGCCCGGGCTGGATTCAAACCCGCCAGCTCAGGTGTACGTGGCTGGCGCCTTAGCCCGTTGAGCCACAGGTGCCGAGCCTTTTTCTTTTTTTTTTTTTTTTTGCAGTTTTTGGCTGGGGCTGGGTTTGAACCGGCCACCTCTGGCATATGGGACCGGCACCCTACTCCTTTGAGCCACAGGCACTGCCCTACCATTATCTTTTTTAAGTTAAAAAACAAAAAGATATTATTTGGAGCAATCAAACCAAGGTTGTGACGCCAGCCACAGGGGTAACAGGATGGAATTTGTGCTGGAATTCAGTTGGCTTTCAGCAAAGCATGATCACAGCCTTACCCCTCAGACAAGCACTGGACCAGGGGATCGCAAAGGATGACACTCACTGTGGTTCTACCCACAGGAGGAGCGCCAACAGGCTTTTACCTAGTTCATGCTGAGCATAGCACTCCAGCCACTCCTTGGGTCTGTCGAGTGGGCAGGTGACGTTGGGGCAGCCCGAGGTACAGAGAGGCCTGTTGTGCAGCCCACTAGCGCTGCTCCCTGGTCCAGACCTTCTCTTCTCTTACTGGTCACACGGGAGCTACGCGAATTACTCCCACAACAGCCCTCTTCTTGGTAAGGAAGGAGACAAGTGCAGAGAGGGTGGGTGGACATCCAGGGTCACATGGGGCTGCACTCAGCAGGGGCACAGAGCCCACAATATGCCCACCCACAGAAACAGCTCTGATAGGAAGACCCCCACACTGCAGTGTCAGCGGGACAGCCTCACCTTCTTCCTGAGCCGTGTCACCAGCAAATTCAAGAGATGCACTCTGTCTCCAAGCTTCCTGAGGGCCAATCCAGTGGACACTTGACGAGCTTGTACAGACCCTCCAGTAGAGAAAAGAGACTATTGTCAGGCTCAGTTCTTAAAAAATAAAGTCTTTTGGGGAGATGAACATCACCCTGTCTCTGCCGTCTCCACCGAGGCCTGAGGTCCTGCTGGCTGACACCAAAGTGAAGATATTCTTCATGGAAACCCCCAGAAAGACAGTCCACGTGAAGATCAGACATGTGCTATACATAAAGTACAACCTCTATGCAAAGAGAGGAATGTTTATGGGTAGAAAATCCAACTTACCCGTAGTGTGTGACAGAGAATAATTGCTCTAGTCTCCCTACTTAAATTTGGGACCATCTGTTTGAAAATCAGGCAAAAGATGTCTACATAACACATGATTCAAAGAAGAAATCACAGTTGTTATTACAAAGTACAGTAGACGCTCCACAGCTTACCACCTCCTTAAGTTGACCTAATTTTCACCAACCGGACATGCACCACATGTGCATATCAATACAGGAGGCCTACTTCCTTGTGGTGAGCACCTCTGTATATTGACCAGACCTGCCTCATCATGCTCCCTCCCTCCTTAGAGATGTCCTTTGTGACTCATCAAAAGGCCTATGAGCTGCAAGGCAACACCACCTGTTGGTACTCAATACACACAGCAAACCACTTGGGCCTGAGCATGTTCATGGTCTCTGATTAACAGACCCTTATCTTAACTCAGCATTCCTTTCTGCTGACTCCTGATCTATTAGACAAAGCCTAAGGCTTCTACTCAGTGGTCAACTGAAGAATCTTTAAACGCACCCTTGAGGTGTCCCACCTTCTTGGGCCAAAGCAAGGTATGCCTTCTACATGTTGATTTTGACTTTACCGGTAATTTCTGTCTCCTTGAAATGTATAAAACCAGACTGTAACCCCACTACCTGAGTCCACTTGTTCAAGGCTTCTTGGGCTTGGCTCCAGGCTATAGTCCTCAAATTTGCTCAGGATAAACATCTTTAAATTATTTTACAGAATATGGCCTTCGAACAGGAAAAGGGAAAGTACAGGTGGGGCCCTAGAGACCACACCCACCTCCTCTGGGAAGCAGCAGCACTCCCGCTCTCCAACCCCCTCACACGCCTGCCTGCCCAGCACCTTGCTCCTTGTACATGCTGGCTCCTTCCAGGGCACTTTACCCCAGGGAGAAAGAGTGAGACTCTGTCTCAAAAAAACAAAAGATTTTGAGGCTGAGCCTGGGAGGAGCACAGCTGAGTGCTTCGGCCAAGCATCTCCTATGGATGGGCTCTCAGTACATCTGGATTAGGTATGATGAACATGCAATAAAAGGGGGTAATCAGCCACCGCAGAGGGTGCAGGCACTTTTCAGGGCGCAGAGAAGTGATTGTATCGCTTGCTGGGCTTGCTTCTGTGGAGATAAATTTCTTCTTTTTACTTTTTTTTTTTTTGAGACAGAGCCTCAAGCTGTCACCCTGGGTAGAGTGCTGTGGCATCACAGCTCACAGCAACCTCCAATTCCTGGGCTCAAGCGAGTCTCTTGCCTCCACCTCCCAAGTAGCTGGGACTAGAGGCGCCCGCCACAACGCCCGGCCATTTTTTTTTTTTTTGGTTTCAGCCGTCATTGTTGTTTGGCAGGTCCAGGCTGGATTCAAACCCGCCAGCTCAGGTCTACGTGGCTGGCGCCTTAGCCCGTTGAGCCACAGGCGCCGAGCCCACCCATGGAAGTTTTTGCCTGAACCATCTTCCGACATGCCTCACGTTCTCCTGGTTTCCCCGGGGACTGGGGCCACTGAGGGACGAAGGCCCCATAAGAGAAGGAGAGTCAGTACGATCAAAATATTTCTGATTGTATATGAAGCACTTTCTGCCCTATGATTGCACCAATGTACACAATTATGATTTAATAAAATTATTTGAAAAAAAAAAAGAGAGAAGGAGAGTCGTTCTCTCAAAAATGTTTGGTTTTTTTCTACGACCAGGAGTTGTTTGGAAGTGAGTCCAGTGTGGCCGGGTGAGGAAGGAGGTTCGCAAGAGATGTGGGGATAGGGAGGCTCTTTGCTTAGCCAAAAGTAGGTCGTTCCAGAGTCACAGGAATATTCTAATTAAACAGAGAGTAACCGGGAAGGAAAGGACATTCCTTTGGGAACAATCAGATTGGAAAACAAATTTGTTTTGTCATACGGAGAAAAAGAACAAAACAGAACTGAATGACAAAAACCTGAAAAGAATCTCTTTGTCCCCAACTCTTGGTCATGCACATTTCTATAAATCTGAAAGCTTGGATTGGCATTCTGGCTCTGCCAGGCGATGGGCGTGTGACTCTGGGCAAGTAGGTATTTTCACTTCTTTGAAAACGAAGTGCTTCTCTGTAATTTGGAGGATTACAGGAGCCGTTTTCTGGGTTATTGTGGCAATTAAATAAGGTAACACACATAGGAGTGTTAAGCCTGGTTTGTCCCACACTCTAAGTGCCCCCAAATGTTGATGAAATAAAATCAGAGATCTGGGCGAGATGTGATGGCTCACGCACGCCTGTAGTCCTAACACTCTGGGAAGCCGAGGCAGGTGGATCACCTGAGCTCAGGAGTTTGAGACTCACCTGAGCAAGTGCAAGACTCCGTCTCTACTAAAAATAGAAAAATTAGCCGGCGGTGTGGTGGGTGTCTGTAGCTCCAGCTACTCAGGAGGCTGAGGCAGGAGGATTGCTTGAGCCCAAGAGTTTGAGGCTGCTCTGAGTTATGATGCCACTGCACTCTAGCCTGGGAGCCTATCTCAAAAATAAATAAATAAATAAATACCAGAGGTCCAGTAATCATGTCCCTTGGCATCGACCCCAATGAAAACTTGAAAACTTCTGTCCATACAAAAGCCTACACACAAATGTTTGAAGTGGCTTTTTTGATGACTGGCAAAATGTGGAAGCAGCCAAGGTGTCCTTCAGTGGGGGACGGGATAAACAAACCAGGGGGCTTCCAGACAATGGACTGTTACTCCGCGATAAACGGAAATTAGCTCTAGGAATGAGGAGTTATAGTTTGGTGGGCATGGAATTTCAGCTTGGGGGATGGATGGTGGTGTTGGTTCCACAGTAACGTGAATGTACTGAATGCCACTGATCTGTGCACTTAAAAGTGGTTAAAATGGAAAATTTCATGTTACGTAGACTTATTTTACCACAATAAAAAAAGTGAGCTATTAAGCCCTGGGAAGACCCAGAGACCCTCTCGATGCGTATTACTCAGTGGAAGAAGCCAATCTGAAAAGGCTGTGTACTGCACGATCCTGACGACATGACATTCTGGAAAAGGCAAAACTACAGAGAGCGAAAAAGATGGGTGGTTGCCAGAGGCTGGGGGTGGGGCGAGAGAGGGGGATGAAGAGGTGGCGCGGAGGGGATTTTCAGGGCGGTGAATCTGCTTTGCATGATGCCGTAATGCTAAGTGCGTGTCGCTGCACACATTAGTCATCCTGCCTTACACTTGTCTCCATTAGTCACTGCGCATGGCACATGTGTGTTACACGTCCTACAGTGCATCCTAGTGTAAACTATGAACTTCAGTTAAGAATAATATGCTAACGTTGCTCATCAGCCGTCACAGACCTGGCACAGGAAGGCAAGATGGTAGCAACGGGGCCACCGCGTGGGGATTCTCTGTGCAGTCTGCTCTTCCTGTAAACCTACAACAGCTCTAAAAAGTAGTCTTTACACAGTGAAAATTAAAAATTAAAGCTCTAAAAATTAGGTGGAGGTCAGTACTGCCTTTTCCTTAACATTAAAAACCACAGAAAGCCAAGCTGGGAGACATTTTAGCAAAAATGTATAGTACCCTCCCCCACCCTCGTCCCACCACTCACTTCAGAAGGTCACTGTGACCACAGCAAACTGTGGGACCAGCAAGCAGGTTGGAGCGAACTCAAGCTCCGTCCAGTGCCCATCCTGACTCTCTGGGCTGGCCTGGTTTCAGCCGCACAGAGCTGGAATCTGAGCTAAGAAAAGCAGTAAACTGATACAGCAGAATCAAACCACTTGCGTCTGGTACTGTTGGGTTATATTTGTCCTTATCCAGCTCAGATCACTTGGCGTTGGTCAAAATTAGGTCCAAACCGAGAGTTAAGAGGTGTGTCCCAAAAAGGAGCATTAAAGAGAAGAGAAGCTGGCATTCCATCTGGGGGGACTGAGCAGGGAGTCTGGGTGGCTGGAGCGGGAACTGCTAGTCAGGTCAGAGGCACACACCCCAGCTGAGGCTGGAGAGGGAGTGGCGGGCACAGAGCCCCCGCCTCTGCCTCAGTCCCTGCAGCACCTCCCTGGAACCCTAGGACAGGCTCAGAGGAGTAAGGCCATCTGGGCTGGACTACAGACAGGAAGGTGGGAGGGGGAGGGAAGGAGAGGATGGGACCCCAGGGTGGAGCTTGTCAAGGTGCAGGGCTGGGGGCCGATGGGAGTGCAGTGGTGGTGGTGGGGAGTGGTGACAAGGGAGAGAGAAGGCAACAATGGGACTCAAGTCCTGAAAAAGGTGACAAAGAACCAGATCAAAAGCAGGGGTAGGGAGACTGGCCTCTGAGAGAAGGGACATGTCTGCTGGGTGTTGGGAAGGGGTAGCGAAAGAAAAGCAGATGGAATTGATCCACGGGGCGGGGGCAAGACTGAGAAGCAGCCGCATCTCTGGGCACCAGGGGTGTTTAGGACACTGCTGTCTGCTGAGAGAGCTGGGGTGGGCGCCAAGGGGATGGTAAGCTGGAAAAGCAAATAGGTAGGAAATGGTCACCCCGGCAAAGAGAAGCACAAGGAGCAGCTCAAGTGCCCATTTGAGGTCTGTGGTCACAAAGTTAGAACGAAGCCTGGCAGCTTGGTTGTGTGATTTTCTCCGGCAATCCTCACTTGTGTGAGATGGCACCAGCATCCAGATTCGGGGATTCACCAGATGTCGGGGTTGAATGTGGCCTCCCGCAAAGATATGTCCATATCCTAACCCCCAAACCTGTGAATGCGACATTATTTGGAAAGGGGGTCTCTGCAAATGCAGTTAAGTTAAAGATCTTGAGATGAGATGGTCCTCGATGATCCGGGTGGCCCCTAAAGCCAATGATGAGTGTCCTTATAAGAGACAGAAGGGGGAAGACCCAGAGGAGAAAAAGGTCATGTGAAGGTGAGGGCAGAGACTGCAGTTTTGCAGCCACAAGCCAAGGAACAGAGGAAGCTGGAAGAGATGAGGAAAGGGTCTCCTCTGGAGACCTGGGAGGGCACGCAACCCCACGGGGCCCTGATTTTGTTTTAAGCCTCCCGGTTTGTTGTAATTTGTAACATCAGCCCTAGGAAACTCCTATGCCAGGGAAAGATGATGAAGTGATAACTGGGCTAAGCAAGGAGAGGAACAAAGCTGGGAAAGGACCAACGAATGGCGAGGAGGGAGCAGGGCCAGAGGACTGGCACCTCGTGAGAATCCAAGAATTACAGCAGCTGTATAATCAGGGTGGGAGACAAGTGTTGGCACAGTGTTTTTATAGAGAGAGGGCTGAGGCCAAACCAGGGAGGGGATATCCCCAAGGTCACGGTTATTTGTGGCAGAGGAAGAGACTTCCAGTTCTTGGCCTCTTCCTAGGTCATTCATTCTCGCTTATTCACTAAATTCCCACTGAGGGCAAGGCGCCCTTGATACCAAGATGAAAAGAGCTAGTTCCCATCCTTAAGGAAGTCACTGCTCATGCCTCATCATTCACTTAATATTACTTGTCTGCCAAATATAAACATATACATTGGTGAACAAAACCAGGCACAGTTAACAGCCCTCGTGGAGCTTGAAGAATGGTGACTTCACCAGCTGTGGGATGTTGGGCAAGTGGCTTAGAATCTCTGCATCTCGGTTTCCTTGTCTGTACAATGGGGATCCTAATAGTAGCCTCCTCATAGGGTTAATATGAAGATGAAATGAGTCAATAGCATGTAAAGTGCTTACACATAGCAAGCCCTCAGGAACTTAGCTATTTCTTTCTTTTTTTTTGAGACGGAGCCTCAAGCTGTCACCCTGGATAGAGTGCTGTAGCATCATAACTCACAGCAACCTCCAATTCCTGGGCTCAAGTGAGTCTCCTGCCTCTATGTCCAAAGTAGCTGGGACTACAGGCGCCCGTCACAACGCCCAGCCATTTTTTTTGTTGTTGCAGCCGTCGTTGTTGTTTGGCGGGCCGGGCTGGATTCGAACCCGCCAGCTCAGGTGTACGTGGCTGGTGCCTTAGCCTGTTGAGCCACAGGCGCTGAGCCGGAACTTAGCTATTTCTATTCTTTAATCATTTCAGTGCATGTTCTCCTGTACTCTCACCAGACCTGTTGTAACAGCCAGTCAGCACCTGGTCCAGCTCCCCTGGGCACTGGCTTTTCCAGTTCATGCTGATGGTGTCCCACACAGCACCTGTGATTTTCTGTCTGCGCGCTTCCTCTTCATCATGTTGCAGAATTGACTAGTTAAGGCCAGAAGCACAGAGCTGTTAACACCCTTGGGTGTAGCATTCAGCCAAGGGCGCACAGCCACGGGAGGATAAATACACCAGCCTCCTTACCCCTGGAGTAGGACAGCTCTAGGGCATATTCTATTCCACCAGCTCTCTGGTGAGACTGAGGCTCAGTTGCCCACAGTGGGAGCCTGCTCATTAACATAAACCTTGTTGCTTTTCTTACTTTGTGTTGCTTCCTCATCCCCTATTGCTATTTCCGAGGATCAGCTTTAAAATAAACTGTTTATACTCAGTCTTGGTCTCACGAACTGCTGATGGGGGAACATAACCAGAGACAATTGGTATTGCAAACAGTCCTAGGAAGTAGATTCTCAGGATGGGCTTCTGGAATGGCATCCCTCACAGGCGAGATGGCAATAAGAGCCACGATGCTGGTAATGAGTGGAGTGGTGGTAAGCTCTGGTAGGCTGCAGCCTCATCTTTGCTAAGACTGTCACCTGATCAGATGGAGAAGGTTTGCAGGTGGAAGAAAATGCACTGGCATATCCAATGACCTTTGAGAGACAGGGGAGCAATGGTAACTCTAAGGATCGCAAAGTTTTTTGGCTGAGGTTAATTTCAATTAAAGTCCTAGGGAAAAGGAATTGACAGGCTTAGATCAGCCAGCTATCAACTTTTGCTCCAATGTGAAAGCTGGAAGGCTGCCAGGGCATCAGTTAAACAGACCCTTAACTCCTAAAGCTGGAGGGAAGACCCGAGATCTGATTGAAAGAGTAGCAGCAGTAAACAGGGGGTTAAATTCACAGCCCCAGAAAGACTCTGTGCTAAAATCCCGGAGCCCAGCGGGTAAGATTGGGACCCTGAGACCTCAGAGGAAACATTTGTGTGGATATTCCTGACAGAGCTGAATCTGGGATTCCTCTGAAAGTCTGGCCTGGTAGAAGGGCTCCCCACCCCCGTTCTAGAGGACAGCAGCAGCCTCCTCTTGGGGAAGGGCCATGCGAAGTCCCCACCTGAGGCGGATGCTTCTCAGGATAATGTGGACACACACACACGCCCATGTCTCCTGATTATTCTTCAGACAGAACAGGTCACCAGGGGAGCCTTTGTAAAAACCCAGTGGATCATGGCAGATGATAGTAAATTTCTGCAACTATACAGAATTGTTCAGTAACTAGGGCCAGATCTTAGCATGGCCTAGGTTCTCAGTCTCTTTAGTAGGAGGAGATGAGAGATTATGCAGGAGCTGGCTGATGTGTACTGGTAGGAACCCGGAGAACGTCCTGGGAGTGGATGATGTGGGCCCTATATTAAGGCAGAGAGGATATAAGCTGAATATGAGCACTCCCTATGGTTCAGGTGCCCTGAGCCCATCCTATTATGCTATTGGGATGGGTGCTGGAGGCTTGGACATGGAGACAGTCTACAGCAAATAAGGTGGAGGTGACAAAACTGCTATGGCCTTGTCATGAGGCAGGAATCAGAAGGCTCAGAGTGGTGGGTAAGTTGGAGTGGACTGTACTTCCCCAGCCAAGAGGGCAAATCAGATGTGATACCACACATTAGGGGAAGAGCGGAGATTAGAGCCACCCTCCAGGACTTAAAGGGTATAGGGAGTGGAGGTTTCTATCGGAGCCCCTGTTAGGTCACCAGGGGAGCCTTTGTAAAAACCCAGCAGATCATGATAGTAAATTTCTGCAAATATACAGCTGCTGTGCAGATGTGGCGTCCTAATAGATGGCCACAACCTCTGGCACTTAGTGTGTGGCTATTGATCCTTACCACGTGTTCTTGCCTATCCCCTTCAGAAAGGCGGGTTAGAGCTGTTTGGAGGCAGACAGCAGTACACACTCTCCGTCTTAACCCCAGATTATGTTAACTGTCCTGTTCTCTGTCACAACACAATCTTCCAGCCTCTGAATTGAAGTGGATTTGAATCATGACAAGTAAACTAGGCTGAAACTATGTCTCCCAGATCCCTTCCCGGCCTAGCACTGAGGGGGTGAGGGTGCAAGTCATTCTGAGTGAGATTTCGGAAGGCAGAGGTGAGCGGCAGACGTTGATTTTACTCCGGGAAGGTAGGCGCATGGCGTGAGGTGCTGTGGCCGTTCATGCGTGTTGTCATTTGCTGACTCACCTTGTCATGGGCCTGCAGCCGGGCCTGCAGCGTCTCTGTCTAAGTGCCTGTGTTGCTGGGCATGGGTTAGGGTGCTATAGATGTCCTGCTGGGCAAGACAGGCCAAGTTCCTGCTCTTGCTGACCTTCTCTAGAAGGTCAATGAAGGAGACAGAAAATGTTTCAAAGCCAAGTTCTTCAGAGCGGAGCCTGTACTCTCAACCCTGTCCTAAACTACCTTCTGGTATAGTACGATCCCATTGCTGCGTTTAGAAGGATCATCTCTGTTCAATCAACCCATTTTCTCTATTTTCATCTTTCTTTCTATTTCTTCTGTGCTCGTGTTTGCAACCCTGAGCCATGAGCAATGCTTACCTCCAAGAACTGCAATTGGGGGGGGGGGGTTTCCTGTTTATTTTGCATACAACTGAGGCGAAGAGAGATGAACTAACATGCCCAAGATCACACAGCTGAGAGGTGACACTTGCCCGCCCGCCCCACTCTGCACACCACATTTCTACCTGTGACTAGGATGGTCCCCTGCCTTTCTCATCCCTTCCGGCGTTGCATGGCCTCTAACCCAGACTTTTTTTCCCTGAAAGCCCCTTGTGCTGTCACCTCCTTCCTCCTGACTCTGTGGTTGAAGGACAGAATTAGAGTTTGTCTCATGGTGGGAGGTGGCGGTGATGGTAGCATAAGAGGAAAAGCAGCTTCTCTTCAACTTCTAGGAATCGACTTTGACAATCAGATAAAGCAGGAGCTGAGTCACTTGTGGGGACACCTCGGGCTGGGTTTCAATCAGGTCAGATGGTGGCTTGTGGGGGCGGGGGGTGCAGAGTCCTCCAGTTTCACTTCCTCCCTCAGAGGCCCAGGCCCTTCAACACTGGTCCTGTTGACTGGTTGGTGGATTCAGGCCAGCTAGAGTGGACTAAATTAAGTTCTAGAATGCCACAGCTGTGAGGACACAAGATCCAGTTTTGCAGATGAGGAAACTGAGAGGACAGGAGACTTGCCCGGGGCCAAGCCCTCAGCCGGAGATCAAACCCAGGCCTCTCAAAAACTTACCATGTGACTCCAGAACAGCGCTTTTTCCAAAGCACCCAGCCCCAGGCCAGCCCTCAGCTTTGCAACAGTGACCAAAACCAGGTTTTGGAGGCAGACGTGTAGTTTCTAATCCTAGCTCTATGCTTATTGTACAGCTTTAGGCAATTACTTAATCTCTCTTTAAAATGGGCATAAAGGAAATTGCTGGAGCAAATCTATGCTGCATTGCCTAGAACGTAGTAGATATTCAATAAATTTGAGTTCTGCTTTCTCTATATAATGGTTTCCCAACTGACTGACTTAGTGGGTGGGGGTGGAGGGGGAAGCTGGGCAAACTGGGCTTGGATCTGCCCCCAGCCCCTACCACGTATCCCTGTGGACTGGGTTACCTCTGTCTTTGTCTGTTTTATATTGTATTTTATTTTTCAAAATCGTTCTGCTACTAAACATCTGGCAGTCCCCCACTGCCTGAAGGATCTGGAATCGCAGCGCTGTCCCCACATCTGTGTATCTCACGTGCGCTTCACAGTACGTCTGATCACCCGTCTCCCAACCCTGCGGATTCCCACTTGATTCCCCTGATGCACTTCTGTCCTTGCTAATGGAATCTGATTTGGGGTGACCACTGGGCACCTTCCTCAACACAAGGAGGAGGCAACAGGCATTAACTAGTGTGAACCAATGACAACGATTCCATCCCTCTTGCTGGCGGTATGTTAGGAAACAGGGTCAGGTTAGTGACGTGACTCTGCCCCTTAGCCAGGAGGAGACATCTATGTGGGAGAGGAAAGTGTCCCCTTGGATTAATAATAAAAAAAATTGTGGTGAGTACAGCCTGCTTCTCTGTGTGACTGTGTGAGGACGTAACTCCCTCCCCTGCAGCAGCCATCTGTAACCTTCGGGGCCAGGCCTGAGGACCAGGGGAACCTGCCGAGAGCACCTGTGCTAGTCAGGGATTGCAACGACGACATGATGACACAACCCTCCCTGGAACTCAGCGTCTGACACCAGGCACGTCTCGCTTGCTCACAGGTCATAGGTCAGCACGTCAACGTGGCTTAGCTGATCAGGTGGGGCTGGGCCGCCCTGTGTCAGCTGTGGGTTGGGTTCTGGTCTGTTCCACCTGTGTTTATCCCGGGGTGCAGGGAAGGGGCCTCAGTGGTCGGAAGTTCTTCTCACGCGGGTCACAGCAGTGCAAGAGGCTGAACCAACTGGCATGAGCATGTTTGAGACCTCAGCTTATATTCCAGTGGCCGATGAGTCACATGGCTGAGGCCAGCATAGCACTGGGGCGCACACTGCCCTGGGGACAAGGGAGGCCCGTGACCATCTGCTGACCACACTGCAGCCTGTCACAGAGCCACAGACTTAACTCGCTTTCCTCATCTGTGAGGCGGGAGAGTCCACCCAAACGGGGTTTTCTGCTCCTTGAGTGGCTCAGGGCCTCCCAGGGAGAATTCACCAGGAGAAACTATGAATTCTGGAGTAAGCAACAGGGCCTGAGAAAAATGGAGAGTTCCAGATTGGAGGCCGTGGCCAAAACCTCAGTCCCTGATTGTCACTCTCCTGGTGAGGTGTGTGCTGCACCAACAGAGAAAGTTGTGGGTTTTTGAACTCAGAGAGCAGCTTCACCAATTTCTGCATCACTTGAAACTAAGCACCTGCAAGTAGATGCCTCCTGATGAACCATAAAGCCTTTTGTCACAGACCTGGGAGCCGCCTGGGACTCAGAGATTGAGCTGTCATTAAGGGACTGATGTTAGGCCAAGGGCAAGACAAGGTCTGTGTGGAGCAGAGGCTGCTGTGTCAAAGGCTGAGCAAAGACTCAGAGGTCAGCCAGGGTGCCTGGAGAGGTTCATGGCACAACAGGAGAGGCAGAGGCCGACAGAGGCAAACGTAGCCTGGTTGGACTCACGGGCCCATGGAGGATTCCATTTAGGATCAATAAGAACTCTCTTGTGGGGTGGACAGTGGACTGGGGCTGCAGGGTGAGAAGAGGGACTTTGTGGTCTTTTTGTGTCCACAGGATGGTGAAGCCTGCTCCACTGTGGGTCATGGGCTGACATTCCCAAATTCAGCACCCACATCTGGGGCATCTCCAAGTCCAGTGTCCAGCTCCTAGTCAGAAGGGAGTAGGCAGCGGGGAACACTTGTTCCATGGATGAGAAAATAACAAAAATTGTAACACCATAGTTGCTTCTGTATACAGGGTGTGTGGGATGTTCTAGGGGATTCCTAGGGGTAGCCAGGATGCCTAGTGTCCCACAGATGCTGGTCCCCTCCCTTTTTCCCTCCCTTTGCTGCCTGGTGTCCCCCACTGGATGTGGGGCTGGGACTTCAGGGCAGCGGCTGGCCAGCAAAGAGCTGAGACAGGCGGTCCCATGGAGGTCCAGTGACCAGAGAGAATGGTTGGAGTTTATGGTTTCAACAGTGTAGCCCAGGCCCCCTGGTGTGTGTGCCCCATATTAAGTGATATGGGATTGGATCCCACCAGAAGTGACCACAAGTGTCCTGAAGCCACACTGGCAGTGGGGGAAGATTGGTGGTGGCAGGAGAGGAAGAAGGGAGGTGGGGAGTAGTTGGAGGAGGAATAGGGAACTTTAGGACTTTAGGAAGCTCAGATATGTCATGGTCACTGTGACCAGCAAAGGCCTGGGTCCTCTGCCCACATGACCTCATACGGGGCCTTGCAATCATGCTGCTGGGAGAGACTGTTACCATCATTTCACAAACGAGGAAGCGGAGGCTCAGAGAGGGGAAGTAACGTGTACAGAGATGGAGACAATGGCCCAGTCAATAGTCCAGGTGACAGTGGCCAATGGGACAGGGGGCCCGCAGCTGGATTCATGTCAGACTGATCTCTGATAGAATCTGACTGGGTGGGCAGGTTTGGGGGGCATCTTTTGTGCTCTGGGCCAGCCCTTGAATTCCCTTGTCTGAGACCTGCCCCTTGCCCCAGTGGAGCGTCAGGGGCTGTATTTGTCCCCCACCTCTCTGCTCCCCTGAGGACAGCTGGTTAGACTAAGAGCGGATGCTGATTCAAGCTGGGCCAATCAGGTTCTCTCTCCTGCGTCTTTGGCTTTGAGACTCAGAGATGCCGGGCTGCCTTCTGGCTGGTTGTTTGAAATGAGACATGCAGCTTGGTTGGGGCTTGGCTACATTTGGCCCACACTCATAGAACGGCAGAGAAAGACTCCAGCAGAGAGAGGTTGAACGTGCTTATGGGAGAGACAGAGACAGGAGAGATAAGACAGAGAGGAACAGGCCTGAAGGGGAGACAGTGAGACGAGGAGAGAGAGTGAGGCAGAATGACAGTGAGGGAGAGAGAGAGAGAAAGAGAGGGAGGGAGGGAGGAAGATGAGAAGGGAGCAAACAGGAAAGGTGAGACGAATAGTCCTTAGGAGCCTGAGATGCTACTCCAGGTCCCCTCACGACATCGGGGTCTCTATCCCTGCCTTCCTGAGGCTGCTGCGTGTCCTGATTGGGATCCCTGAGATCCCCCTGCCAATAAAGCCCTTTCTCTGCGCGGCACCTGTGGCTTAGTGGGTAGGGCGCCGGCCACATACACCGAGGCTGGCAGGTTAGAACCTGGCCTGGGCCAGCTAAAACAACAACGACAAATGCAACAACAACAAAAAATAGGTGAGCGTTGTGGCCGCGGGCGCCTGTAGTCCCAGCTACTTAGGAGGCTGAGGCCCAAGAGAATCGCTTAAACCCAAGAGTTGGAGGTTGATGTGAGCTGTGACGCCACGGCACTGTACCCAGGGTGACAGCTTGAGGCTCTGTCTCAAAAAAAAAAAAAAACCCTTTCTCTGCTTGAGTTGGTTTGAGGAGGTTTCTTGGTTTCCTTACTTGTGATTAAAAAAGCCTCCTGACCTCATTATATCTGTACATTGATTTATAGTATAGACATTTTAACAATTTTTTTTATTAAATCATAGCTGTGTACATTAATGCAATCATGGGGTACAATGTGCTGGTTTTATATACAATTTGAAATATTTTCATCGAACTGGTTAACATAGCTTTCACGGCATTTTCTTAGTTATTGTGTTCAGACATTTATATTCTACATTTAGTAAGTTTCACCTGTACCCTTCTAAGATGCACCGCATTTTAACAATATTAATTCTTCCCTTTCATGAACATGACCTATCTTTCCACTTATTTGTGTCTTCTTCGATTTCTTTTATTGATGTTTTATAGCTGCCAGTATATGAAACTTTTATCTTCCTGGTTAAATTTATTCTCAGGTATTTTTTATGCTATTATAAATGGGATTGTTACATTGGTTTCTTCTTTGGCTGGGTGATTTCTTTTTTGGTTAGGTCTTTATTTGTGTCTAGAAGTGCTACTGATTTTTGAATGTTGATTTTATTTACTGACTTTCCTGAATTTATTTTATTAGTTCTAACAGGTTTTTTTCCTGTGAAATCTTTGGGATTTTCTACATATTGGATCATGTTGTCTGCAAATGGAGATAATTTTATTTCTTCCTTTCTGACTTAGGTGTCTCTTATTTCTTTTTCTCGTCTGATTGCTCTTCCTAGTACTTCTAGTACTATGCTGGGTAGTGGAGAAAATCCTTGCCTTGTTCTGGTTCTTTTGCGGAAAAATTTTTAGTTGTTCCCCATTGATTATATTAGCTGTGAGTTTTTTTTCATAAGGCCTTTATTATGTTGAGAAATTTTCCTGCTACACCCAAACTGTTAAGAATTTTTATGGATAAAGAATATTATCAACCGTTTTGAATGAGATGATCATGTAGCCTATTTGTCTGGCTTAAGTGTAAAGGTGATGCTGGCCTCATAAAATGTATTTGGAAATATTCCCTTTTGCTCTATTTTTTTGGAAGAGTTTAAGAAGTGTTTGTAATACTTCTTTGAATGTTTAGTAGATTTCACTTGTGAAACCATCTGGTCCTGAGCTTTTCTTTGCTGGAAGAGTATTTATTTATTCATTATTTTTTAGAGATAGGGTCTTGCTCTGTTACCCAGGCTGGAGTGCAGTTGCACAATCATAGCTCACTGTAACTTAAAATTTGGGGGCTCAAGTGATTCTCCTGCCTTGCCTCCCAAGTAGCTAGGATTACTTAAATTTTTTTTAGTAGAGACGGGATCTTATCATATTGCTTAGGCTGGCTTCAAACTCCTGGTCTAAGGTGATTCTCCTGCCTCAGCCTCCCAAAGTGCTGGAATTACAGGTGTGAGCCACCATACCTGGCCCTGCTGGAAGACATTTTCATTATTTATTCAATCTCTTTATTTGCTATTGGTCTTTTCACACTTTCTATTTCTTCTTAATTCAATTTTCATAGGTTATATTTTTTCTAGGGATTTATCTGTTTCCTCTAGGTTATCCATACCCACAGCAATATACAGATTTAATGCAATGTGTACCAAAATTCCAGTGGCTTTTTACAGAAATAGAAGGAACAATCCTAAAATTCGTATGAAATCATAAAATCCCTGAATAACCAGAACAATTCTGAGAAAACAAAAACAAAACTGGAGGCATCATGCTTAGTGATTTAAAATTATGTTACAAAGCTACAGTAACCAGAACAATAAGGTATGACACAAAAACAGAAATGTAGACCAACAGAACAAATAGGCCAGAAGTAAATGCAAACATGTACAGTCAACCAATTTTCAATAAGGGTACCAAGAAGATACAATGGGGGAATGAATAGTCTCTTTAATAAATAATGCTGGGAATTTGGACTTCCATATGCAAAAGAATGAAACTGAGTCCTTATCTTCTGCCATACACAAAAATCAACTCAAAATGGATGAAAGACTTAAATGTAAGACCTGAAACCATAAAATTCCTAGAAGAGAATGTAGAAGAAAAGCCCCTTAACATTGGCCTTGGAAATGAATTTGTGGCTATCACATCAAAGCTCAGGGCACATAAGCAAAAATAAATAAATGTGAATACATCAAACTGAGAAGTTTCTGCACAGCAAAGGAAACAATCAACAAAATGAAAGGTCAACTTACAGAGTAGGAAAAAAAAATAATTGCAAAACACATATTTGATAAAGGGCTAATATTTAAAATATTAAAAATTAATACAAAGAACTGTACAAAGAACTCTTACAATTCAATAGTAGAAAAACAAATGACCAATGAAAAACTGAGCAAAGGACATGAATAGACATTGCTCCAAAGACAATATAAAAATGACCAAAAGGTGTTTTGAAAAGGTGCTCAACCTAGAAAAAATGCAAATTGAAGCCACCATGAGATACCATCTCATATGTTTAAGGATGGCTGTTATCAAAAGGACAAGAGATAACAAGTGTTGGCTAGGATGTCAGAAAGTGTACACCCAAGTACACAGTGGGAAGGTAGATTGGTACAGACATTATGGCAAGCAATATGGAGGTTCCTAAAAATATTAAAAATAGAACGACCGTATGACCCAATAATCCCTCTTTTGGGTATCCAAAAGAGATGAAATCACCACCTTGTAAAGATGCCTGAACTCCTGCAGCATTATCAACAATAAGCAAGGTTTAGAAATAACCTTCAATGGGTGGATACATGCACAATGGAATATTATACAGCTTTAAAAAAGATCTTGCCATTTGCTACAACATGGAAGGACCTGGAGGACATTGCGCTCAGTGAAATAAACCAGACATAGAAATAAAAACATTACCTGATATCACTTTTATGTGGAATATTAAAAAGAACTAAGATACATAGAGAATGAAACAGTGGTTAGCAGGGGTGCAGGAGGAAATGGGGAGATATAGGTTAAAGGGTACAAAATAGTAGGTATGTAAGATGAACAAGCTTAGAGATCAGATGTGCAACATGAGAACTAAAGTTCAGGAAATTGTATTTGGGTTTACGTTAGATGATAGATAGGTTAATGTGCTTCACTACTGTAACCACTTTACTCTCTCTATGGATCCCACAACATCATGTTGTAAACCTCAAATATATACAGTAAAATTTATTTGTAAAAAACAACTGTCTGGACCTGAGACACAGCAAGGGTGCCCCTGTGGTCAGGTTCAGTAGGGAAGCCACGTCAGAAACCCGTCACCCTGGCTCCATCTCCCGTTTCTCTGATGCCTCTGTTAGCAAGTCCACTGATTCTGCCCCATTTGCAGCCCCTGAGACCACAGGCCCAGCCCAGGCCTCCTCCCCTTCTCCTGGCTCCTACTACAGCCTCCACTCTGCCATCCCATCTCCAGACTCAGCTCCTGCAGAGAGGCCTGTCTCACCTACTCATTCAGCAAATGTTAAAGTGCCCAATGGCAGGCCGGTTCCGGCTGTGACGGTACAGACAGTGGGAAACCAACAAAACCAATATGCTCATCATGGCCCTCAAGGATCTTCCTGACGTGACCTGCTGCCCCTTCAGACTCATCTTCCCTGGGATCCATGCTCTCTAGACTCATGGGCTGCCTCAGGCCCTTTGCACATGCTATGTTTTCTTCCTAAACAGTTCTTCCTTCTGCTTTTTATGAGACTGACTCCTCTGACTCCTCCTCCAATCTAACGTGGCTCACCTTTATTTTGTATCTGGGTGCTCTGTTTATTTACCTTGGAGATTTTACCGTATTTTGTAATTATTTTTGTTTATTGACTTGATTTTTGCCTGTCTCTACCATCAGACTACAATCTCTTTGAGGGTAGAGGCCTTGACTATCCTATTTATCTTTGAATCGCCGATACTCAGGACAGGGTCTATGCCACTAATGAATGAATGAATGAGCAAATGCCCAAGGCTTCGTAGTCAGGAGTGGGATGGGGTTGAGAGCAATCTTTCAAGTCTCCAGCTTTAGCTCTGCACCTGGGACACATACAAACCTCCTCTTGCTCTGAAACTGCCCACCATGGTGAAGACCTTTGTCAACATTTTGTAGGTTATTCGGTTTCTTTGTCCAGCCTCTTTATCCTAGGACACAAGACCTTAGTGTGAGCAAAATGCCATCAGTTTGTGTGACACAAAAAACAAAGAGCAACTGCCCCCTTTCCCTAGGATGAATCTGAAAGCTAGTGACTGCTTTGAAAGGACAGTAGAATTTTCCAATTATTAGGGTCTGGTCTCAGACACCCATTACCTACATACATATGTATGTGAACATGTTCTGCTTTTGTAATGGGGGTGGGATGACAGTAAAAATAACCAATAAGTAGTAATTACTTGTAAAGTATTAATTCATTTTAATTAAGTATTATTATAACTACAGTTGACTCTTGAACTACATGGGTGTGAACTGCAGGGATTCACTTACACGTGAACTTTTTTAAAGAAAAGTCACACAGGTGTGCCTGCCTCTCCTGTGTCCCCTTCCACCTCTGCTGCCCCTGGACAGCAAGAGCAACCCCTCCTCTTTCTCCTCCTTCTCAGCCTACTCAGCCAGAAGATGATGGGGTTGAAGACCTTTATGATGATCCACTTCCACTTAATGAATAGTTAATATATTTTCTCCTACATGTGATTTTCTTAATAACATTTGACTTTCTCTAGCTTACTATTATATGTTGTAAGATATTATATTATAATAGTAAATATATTTTTTCCTACATATGATTTCCTTAATAACATTTGACTTTCTCTAGCTTACTATTGTATACTATTTTACATTGTAATAATGCATATAACGTATAAGATGTGTTAATTGACTACGTGAAGCTTCTGGTCAACAGTAGCTATTAGTAGTTAAGTTTTGGGGGAGTCAAAAGTTATATGCTAATTTCCAACTGTGCAAGGGGTCAGTGCTCCTAATCCCAATTTTGTTCAGGAGTCGACTGCATTAAAATAATTGGTAAAATAACCAATAAGCTAATAGCCATACTTTAAAAAGGAAAAGTAGGGTCTGGGGTCCTTGGCAGTCTGGCTGAGTAGCACAGCAGGACAGAGAAGAGCGGTGGGACTATGTGGCTGAAGCATGGGCATTACCAAGGCTACGAAGAAGATGAGTCTCCTAGGTGACCATTCCCACCAGAGGCACAGCTGGGTCATAAGGGTAGGGGAAGACCCCAGAGGTGCGCATCTCATGGATGGCTTCTGAGCTAGGTGGGTGGAGACGTTTGTGGTTTTCCCTTCTGCTGGAGACCAGGCCCAGGAAAGGGGTCACAGTCTCATCCCTTACCCACTGTTTGGGTGGGTAGGGCTGGGACCAGTGTGGCTGGATTCCACCTGAAGGAGGGAAGCCTGGTTGAGCCGGGTGTGGGCGGCAAAGTTCAAGGACTTTATGCAAGTGTTGAAGGAATTTGAGCCAATATTAGACTCAGTGGTATATTGGTGAACCAGTCTCTGGACAGCAAGGAGAAAGCTATTATCTATAGCATTTGCCAATTTCCATGGTGTAAATATCCCCGCCAAGGCTGATTTCAAGTTACTGACAGGATGTCGGTAATGTGACAAGAGCCCACTCCAGCACAACCAGCCAGACCCACGATGGTGAGGATGGCGAGCATGGCTGCCCTGGCCAGCACCCTGGAGGACGCCGAGGGACAAGGCAGTGACCTCAAAGGATCACTAGCAGGTGTGGCCTGGGTGGGCAGTTACCTTCAAAGGGACCAGAAGAGATGGCAAGTCTCTCGGCTGCCCCACGCTCCGGCGTGACTGCGGTAGACGTGAAGGAGGTGGCCGCCCTACTGAGGCTTCAGCCTCAGAAATAAAAGCAGTGGCCCGTTTCTCAGAGCTCTGGCCTCTAAACAGGGCTAGGGCAGCAGCTACATTCATTTACTCAACAGATAGCTGATGACCTCTGACTGCGTGCCAGGCACGGTGTCCCCTGACTAGGGATGTAAGAGAAAGAGACAGTTGCTTCCTCTCAGGGAAATTAGAGTCTGGAAGAGGACTCGGGTATGAAATCATGGGGATTCACTGCTCCACCTGAGTGAGCAGTTCTGGATGGGGGTGCACAGGGGACATGGGAAGCTCAGACCACACCTGACCCCGAATGTGGAGGGGCCTTAGGGAAGGCTTCCCCGGGGAAGGATCAGGAAATCAGCTTTGTGGAGGACAGAGCGTCCAAACCGGTGGGAAAGGAGAGTGTTCCCAGCAGGGGAACAGCCAGTGCGAAGACCCTAGAGGCGAACGGACTGAGGGACACTCATTCTGGCTGGAGGATGGGGGGTGAAAAGAGAGAGAGGTGGGGAGGGAATGGGAGAGTTGGCAGGTACCACACAGAGAGGTGGGGAACCCCCTCCCCACCCTCCCCAAGATCATTCTGGTTGTTCTGGAGGCAAGAGGAAGCAGGGGACCTGTTACAAATGTCCCAGCAAGAGACACAGGAGGCTTGAGCTGGAGAGAAGGCGGACAGAGTCAAACATTTTGGGGTCGAGCAAACAGAGTGATCAAGGACTGTGAGTTTGAAAAACGGGGTGATGGGGTACCATTTGCCAACAGTGGGAAAGCAGGAGGAATGAGTCAGGGTGGGAGAGGCTTGTCGTGGGGGTGTTTAGCCGGTGTTTGACTCTCCACTTGGGGAGCCATGTGGGAGCAGAGGTCAGGACCCGCTACATAATTTGCAGGGCAGATTATGCAAACTGCAAATGCAAATCCAATGCAAAATGAAAGCGCAGAGCCCCTTGTTCAAAAATTATTACAGATGTCAAGACAGTGACAACAAAGCATTGAACCAAAGGCAAAGCCACACGGGCTGCATGTCCCCAAAGTCGGCCCTGACACAGGTACTTATTTTCCCAACATCTCTTGCAGCTCAGGAGCCACATGAATGGTATTTAAATAGATGGACTCTAAAACCATGGGACCTGGGAGGGCAACAGAGGAAAGGGGGGCACCCAACACTGAGCCTTGGCATTCAAAGTGGAAGAATCAGGGAAAACTTGAGAAGGAACCAGAAATGTATAAAACCAGAAGTGTGTGGCGTCACGGAAGCCAAAAGAGGAAAGCATTCTTCCAGGCTGAAAAACTGCTACAAGCATGTGGGGGCGGAGGGGGTGATGACCTCCTGGGGCAGTGCTTCTCAGGTTTGAATGTGCATGAAATCACCAGAGGATCTCGTGAGTCCTGATTCCTCAGGTCCAAGGTGGGCCTTGGAGTCAATGCTTCTTACAAGCTCGCAGGTGTGCTGGGGCTGCTGGCCTGAGGACCACACTTTGAGTAGCAAAGCTGGCTGAGCAGTAGAAACTCCTGGAGAGCTTGACCTGCGTGGGCCACACCCTGCACTAATGATATAGGCATCTCCAGCGGTGGGGCCAAGGCACAGGAAGTTTTGTAAGTTCCACCAGTGATTCTAACGTGTAGCTGGAGTCTGGGACTATTACTAAGGAGCTTAGCGCTTAAACCAATATTTGCTACCGTAGGTAGCTCTTCCTGTTTAATCCTTACATGTATATTACAGTATGCGTTTCTATTATGTGTATTACTGTCCTCCTAATTTAACACTATCATTCTTAGAGTTCATCACTTATTACAATGCCTTGAGCCAGCACTTTATATTCATTATCATGATTATCATTATTATTACTTTAAAAACAGGAAGAGCTGTTGGAGGAATGAACTGGCAGGAGACAGGACTTCTAGGGCAGTGGAAATACTCTGCATAACATGATAATGATGGACATGTGTCAGCGTACATTTGACTGAGCTCACACCATGTGCAACACCAGGAATGAACACAGAGCTAAGCTAAGCTATGGACTTTGGGGATGATGATGTGTCTAATCCAGGCTCATCGGTTGTAACAAATGTTCCCCTCTGGTGCAGGATGGTGATGGGGGGAGGGTGTGCATGTATGGGGCAGGAGGTAGAGGGAAGCTCTCTGTACCTCCCTCTCAATTTTGCTGTGAATCTAAAATGGCTTTAGAAAATAAAGTCAAGGCTCGGCGCCTGTGGCTCAACGGGCTAAGGCGCCAGCCACATACATCTGAGCTGATGGGTTCAAATCCAGCCCGGGCCCGCCAAACAACAATGACGGTTGCAACCAAAAAATGGCCGGGCATTGTGGCGGGTGCCTGTAGTCCCAGCTACTTGGGAGGCGGAGGCAGGAGACTCGCTTGAGCCCAGGAATTGGAGGTTGCTGTGAGTTGTGATGCCATGGCACTCTATCCAGGGTGACAGCTTGAGGCTGTCTCAAAAAAAAGAAAGAAAAGAAAGTCAAAAGGAAAACAAGGGAGAGCTCGTGTTCAGGAAAGCTCCCCCTGTCCGGAGACTGTGCCTTGTGCTTTGCGTGCATTATCATTGTTCACAAATAAAGACACTGAGATTCAGGGAGATTAAAAAACTGTCCCTCGATTACACAGTTCGTGGAGACAGTTTGCAATCTCAGATCTGTTTCAAACCCCATGTTCTTAACCGCTCTTCTATAAAACGGTGTTTCTCAAATGCTCCTGATGATAAAGATGATCTTTGACATTTATTTTAAAAATACAGAGTAGCTGGGTGTGGTGGCCCATGCCTATGATACTAACACTTTGGGAGGCTGAGACAGGTAGATCGCTTGAGCTCAGGAGTTCAAAGAGACTAGCATTAGCAAGAGCAAGACCCTATCTCTACTAAAAATATAAATATTAGCCAGGCATTGTGGCAGGTGCCTATAGTCTCAGCTATTTGGAAAGCTAAGATGGGAGGATTGCTTAAGTCCAAGAGTTTGAGGTTGCTGTGAGCTACGATGCTATAGCACTCTACCCAGGGCAACAGAGTGAGACTCCGTTTCAAAATAAATAAATAATTAAATAATTAAAAGTACAGATTCCTAGGACCCTCCCCTGGAGAATGTGACTTGGTAGTTCTGAACTGGGACTCAGCCTCTATAATTTTATCCCCCCCTCCAAGATCTCATCATCCGGCAAGTTTGGGAAACACTGCCATAAAGTCTACTGGGAGGATTATGATGTATGGTTTTACTGTTGACAATTACTCATTCACGTCCCTGTAAGGGAATTGTCCAGCCCCACCCTTGCTCTGCATCCTGGGTGAGGCAGTAAAACCTGCTCTGACCACTGGAAAAAGAGAGACACTACCTCTGCATGTGTAGCACAAGCTGTGAGTGCAGCTACAGGGTCAGCTGATTCTCCAGATTTCTGTCCTCTGCCGTGATAGTGCTGCGGCCCAGAGAGGGGCTGTGCTGTCAGTCTGTTCCTGAATAAGAATATACATGACGGGCCAGGGTTAAATTGCAGTCCTCCTAAGGAAAATAAAAAGTTTATTGCTGTAAGCCACTAAGGGGGGGGGGGATTGTTACCTAGCACAGCCGACCGATACAATATTTAGTTATAATACTGTAAGACAACAGTGACATCTCTTGAGTACTTTTAACGTATGTGAAGCATTTTTTATATAGTTACTATTAGAAAAAACAAATTGCAAGCTGGGGATTATTATTGTCATTTTGGAGAGGAGGAAAATGAAGGTGAAAAAGAGCTTGCCCAGAGTCACCCTGCCAGGAACTGCAAGCCCCTGCTTCCAAAGCTCTTCACCGCACAGCTGAGTTTCTTGTCCCCTCCCCTTCCCTCTTTCCCACCTCTTCTCCTCGCTTCCTGCTAGCATCAGTCTCAAGTGCGACCTGTTGGTAGAAACAGACATATGCAATATTTAATTCACTTTAATTAAAGTATATTTTAGTGGATATATTTTAGACATAACTCATTGTGATGAGAACCCATTGGATTTTAATGGGAAACCTATTAGAAGAACATATTGTGATCTTTAATGAAGCTGGGCTGCGTGGAGAACCACCTACAGGTAATTAGAAGCCCTTCAGGCCCTTGGGGAATAAGGTGAAATGAACTTGGGTTTGTTTAAGACAATTAGTGCAGACAATGATCTGGGAACGAATTAAATGGTCCTTGATTAGGAGCAGCTGTGCAGGTGGCGTCCTCCGGAAAATGGGACACGCAAGTGGGGCTTTTAAGAAAGGGTGATTATTAGTGCTTATCTGTTTATATTGGCAGCAGGCGCTTCCGCGGGCCAGGGTTTGATCAGGTGTTTTCTCACCGCCCCACCTTTCTGTCCTGCCCTCACTGATACACACGCCTTCTGGGTCTGACAGGTGTCTCCAGGGGCCTTCCAGGCTCTGGCTGCAGCTGGGTGCATCCATATTGGCAGAGCGGGGAGCTTCTGTGCTCCCACGGGGGGATGCCTTTATGTTAAGGGGCACTGCTACGCTGGTAGGATTGGGAGCCTCTATATTTGCAAGGGTGGATGTTCCTACACTGGTTAAAATGGCTACTTCTGTATTTACACACATGCATGTGTTTATATTCACTGCTACGGAAACGTGGAAGGAACTGGTGTCTCTGTAGAGTCAGGAGAGGGTGCTGTGCACAGGTAGAGAGGGGCACGTTTCCACGCTCACGTGAATAGAAATCCTGACCTTTGTTCTAATGAGTACTTCCTTATGTGTGCAGATCTCTTGTGTACTGGCAGGGGTTAAGTCGTAGGAGAGAAATGGAGCTTCTGCACCGAGAGAGGGGGGCGTTTCTTCACTGGTGAGGATCAGTGCTTCTACACTGGTCTCTGCCATATTCTAACTCTTGACCGGTAAAACTAGAGTTATTCCCTTGACTTTCCTAAGTCCTAGACCATTCCCTGGGCGCGAGGTCTCTCGGTTCAGAGCGCAGAGCCACCTGCCTGTAGGCGGAGGAGGTAGCCATGCTGTGGGTGGCTTAGGGACAGGAGAGGCAATGAGGACCTGGTGATCTGCCTCCTTCCAGGGTCAAGTCCAGGCAAACTCTCTGGTACCCAGAACCAGTGAGGCCTGTGGGGTGGGGTAGAAGCCAGGATCCCCCTCCCCATTACCACCCAGCAGTCCAGAGCCCCTTTCCGAATCCCCTCACAGCTCCAGCTCCTGGCAGGGGCTGCTGCGAGATTCCCCGTGCAACCCTGACACGGGGCTGTAGCTAAAACATTGGTCTGGCAGTTTTCCCTCTTTAAGTTGAAGTGTGATGTTGGCAGGCAGCAGGCTTGGTGGCAGGCTGCCAGGGCAGCATGTGTTGGAAATTCTTGTTCCACGTTGCAGCAGTCTGGGGCTCCCCCACCCGCAAACTGCGCCAGAGCCAGCCAGCCATGGGGGCCAGAGCCTCGCACGGATGGAAACAGCCCCTGAGATCCGGGGATTGATGAGGCAGAGGGGCCTCAGGAAGCCAGGAAGAGAGAGAACAGAGATCATCAGAACTGAGGTGGAGCCCACGAGAGACACAGCAACAGAATGACAGCCAGAGACCGAGGGAGACCCACGGAGGACAGAATGTGAGGAAGGTGAGATGGACAGAAGATTGGGTAGCAGTGACAGGCTGGGATCACAGTTCTCTCTCTCTAAATCTCTAGTTATTGCAGAAAAATGTGCTAATATACATGTATAACAGTTGTAGAAAACAGGATCTTCAGCAGAATTCCTGAAAGATGGAAAATAGATTCAGACTGACAGATGAGTCCATAGCCCAAAATGCGGGAGGACAGCTTCGCTGTGCAAGGCAGGGCTGGTTCTAGGAGTGCTCCAAGCTCAGAGACGACTGGATGGCAGGGTACTTGGACCAGCAGGAACGCCTGAGAAATCATGGGAGTCAGCGGTCAAAGGCAAGATGAGCAGCCAGGCTGACCCACCCATCCCTGTCCAGCTTTGCCTCCCCCCAACACACACACATTGCTCATGCTTAGCAGGAGAGTCTGCTGCCCACCAGCAGAGCAGCGAGTGGAAATATTTGGATCTGAGAGTCAGAAACATGGCCTGGGGTATTTAGTAATGCAGAATACCCAAACATTTGAGGAATGTCATTACTCTGAAAGAGAAGCACCACATTCCACCAACAGAAGACCTGGCTGGGCATGACTCACACCTGTAATCCTAACACCCTGGGAGGCCAAGGCTGGTGGACTGCTCGAGCTCAGGAGTTTGAGACCAGCCTGAGCAAGAACAAGACCCCCCTCCCCACCTCTATTAAAAATAGGAAAAACAGCTGGGCATGGTTACACACACCTGTAGTCCCAACTAGTGGGGAGACCAAGGCAAGAGGATTGCTTAAGCCCAGAAGTTTGAGGTTGCTATGAACTATGATGATGCCATGGCACTCAACCCAGGCAACACAGTGAGACTTTGTCTCAAAACAAAAAAATGAACAAATAAAAGACCTAAGGCACAAGGAAGTAGACTTAAAAGAGCAAGCATAAACAAGAAAAGACCTTAAATTAGTGTAATTACTATCCCTAGAGATGTTGGGGAGGCTATCAGATCCATGAATTGAGAGCAGGCTGTTACTAAAATGAATCACTAAGAGATCTTGGAAATTTAAAATAATTGTTCAAATTTAAAACTCAGTAGGTTGGCTGAATAGTAGAATAAATATAGCTAAAGAGAAAATTGGAATAAATTTAAAGATATGCAGCCCTTACGCTGCCTCTTCGAGGTATTTGCTTAGAAAAATTCTTACATGTGTGTAAGAAGATATATATGAGTGTTCACGGCAGAACTATTTGTAATAGCAAAAAAATGGAAACCACTTTAAATCCAACAGGGAATGGATGAATAAATCATGTTTTGATCCTATTATAGAATTCTATACAACAAGTAAAATGAATTATCTAGAGCAATATGTATCCACAGGGATAAATTTTAAAAAATATAATGCCTAGTGGAAGTAACAGCAATTGTAGAACAATAGTTTTTGTATGATGTCTATATATAAAGTTAACAACATGAAAACAATACTGTGTGTCTTTTGTCATGCATTTAACATAACACAGATGATTATACTTAAGTAAAATTTAGGTTTAAAAACACATATGGAGAGTGTGTATCCAAAATACAATAAAAAAAAAAACTTACTATGTGATGATAAAACAAACAACCCAATAAAACTGGGCAAAAGATTTGAACAGAGATTTTACATAAGATGTATAAATGGCAATAATTACATGAAAGTTGCTGAGCTTCACTAATCATTAGATAAATAAAATTAAAACAATAACGAAGTACCACTATGCACTAAAGTTAAAAAGGCTAGCAATACCAAGTGCTGGAAAGGATATGGAACAACTGGAATGCTCAGAGATTGCTGGTGGGAATGCAGAATGGCATAGTCACTTTGGAAAACAGTATGTTATCATATAATAAAGTTAACCTGTACTTACCCTATAATACAATCTACTTCCAAGTATTTACCCAAGACATATTAAAGCATACGTCCTTACAAAGATTGGTACACAAATGTTCATAGTTGCATCATTCAGGATAGCTCCAAACTGGAGGCAACCTAAGTGTTCACCAACTGTTCAATGGTTACCTGAAGTATTGCATATCCATACCTAGGAATTCTACTCAATGATTAAAAGTATGAAACAATAATACATCCAAAAGCATGGCTAAATCTCAAAAATATGCTAAGTGAAAGAAATCAAACATAAAATCCTATGTACAGCGTGATTCCATTTATAGGAAGTGCTAGAAAATGCAAAACCACAGTGATGGAAGGCAATTCGTGTCTAGGGCCAGAGTAGGGGCAAGGGATTAACTCCCAAGGGGAACAAGGCAAATTTTGGGGGTGATAGCATTATTTTCTATCTTGACTGTGATGGTGGTTACACAATTTCATACAATCACCAAAATCATCATATGATACCCTTGAAATAAGCAAATTCTAGAGTATACAAACAATACCTTAATAAAAAGGAAATTTGAAAATCATAAAGACCAAATTCAATACAGTCGCTATCCCTAGAGAGGAGGGGGGATGGAATGGGGAGGAAAAAAACAGAGCTTCAGCTGTATTGGCAATGGTTTGTTTCTTGAAAATAAAGATAGGAAGAAACATATGAGGGAAAATGTTAAGATTTGCTAAGTTTGGAGTCTTCCAGACTGAAACAAAAAGAATGAAGCCCCTTACCCTCAGTCAAATGGCATAGAGCCTGAGAAGCTCTACTCAGGGAAAGAGAAGCCAGCAAAAGCTTAAAGTTTTTAAAGTTTTTAAAGTCTTGCATTGCCAAGGTGGTACATGGAACAAAGTTTTCAGTGCATGGCCAGTATTCCTCACATAAAACACAGAATATTTTTGAGTTCTAGGGCTGTGGGAGGCTGTGTTGCAGAGCTAAATACTCCTAGAAGATGAAGTGAAATCTCCTGTGGTTTTTGCTGTGTTTAGTCCCAGCAGAGGGAGGGGACTACCACAAACACTGGTGCTCTACCTATAAAGAAGCTGCAAAGTGAAGAACTGAATCTCTCATAGTCATTTAGAGCTGAGAAGATAGAGATCTTCCAGTCTCTCAATTAAAGGCCCAGGAGAGCCATACCCAAAGAACCAGAATGAATCAGAGATAGGCTGAGAGTTACTAAAAGTGCAACTCTAGAATTTTTATAGTTTCCAGAGATGTTGGCGCGGATGTGAAGAAAATGGAACTCTTCCACTAAATTTTAAAGTGATTCCCTGTCCCAACTGACCGATTGCTGAAGAGAATTTTACAGTGGATTTATAAATGTCTCACTGTAGCACTAAAGCATATACCATTTTCTGCAAGGGGCTATTGTTATTAATAGATTTTCACAGGTTACCTTATAGGTGTCAATTTTATAGCCAGTTACCTCTACTATAGTGGTATGTTAGCTCCTATTGGTTTAGGATGTTGACTGACCTGAAGGAGATAGGATCCCATTTGGGACAGAGCTAAAAAATGTCACTTAATGTAGCTCTTAGACTTTAATGTCCTAGTTGTTAGCTTGGGCATGGAAAGTGGATGCTGAAGGATGGGAGAAAAGTGGATGATTTGTTTTGGCCCAGGAATTTTCAGGAACAAAGAAATACCATAATGATGACTGCCAGGTGGCAAGACCTCAACATCTGGCAGGTTGGAGCAGTATCGTTGTGGCTTCCACACCTGGTTACATATCTGATTCACCCAGCACATTTCTGATACATACACACTGTTCTCTGGGAGTTCCAGACTCTTAGACAAGGCAGATAAAACTATTACTCTCAGAGCGGTTCGGACACACAGACTAGGTAGGGATTGGCTCTATGCCTTGTAGGACCTTATCAGGTGTCAAAGATCTCAGAACTTATAGATCCCAGGATTCTGACACTCTAGGTTCATAGCCCTGTATTTTAAAAGCCTCGAAAAGAGTAATGCACCCCTGGAATCATAAGCACACAACTCACAAGAGCCCTGGAGTCTGCAGTGAACCACCACTACTTGGTGCCACCCCATAGTCTGACTATGTATGCTTCTGTTTCATGATGTGCTGCCATTGCCTTATTGATGGTCAAGTGTGTCCCTTTTCATTTGCTGACCTAGTAGTGGGTAGAGCCTAGATCTTGTTAAAATGTTATCTCCTATAAGAATTCAAAAACTACTTTGTGAACAGAATTGAGTATTAATGTTATTTTTTCCAGTTATCCTCAACCAGTATCCTGATTGCTTATTTATAAATGCGGTAAAGTCTATTGTGCACGTAATACATTAGTTAGTTGTAGTTACAAGTTCCTTTTTGGAACTTACATCACTCACTGTTTTTTGCTGCTTCTGCAAGCTTTGTGGAGTGGCACTGTATTTTTTTAGTCTACATTGACAGAATACAATATAATGGTTCACTTAGGATGGATTTTTATGGAGCCTGTCAAGATTTAGCTGTGTTTTGCATAGTAAACCTAATATTAAGTGACAAAATGCATCATACAGATACTTTGCAACTAATAAGGTGGAAGCACCGAATGTGTAGAAGATTACTGTGCATTGCAAATGGTGAAGCAGCTAAGATAATAAATAACGTATAATTGAAATCCAAGGGGTTTAGATATTAGTGGTGTAACAATTCTGATCTACACTACAGTGTATATGAGAAATAGCTATAGGAAGATTGGCTTTCATTCTTGTGTGCTGGTCTCTCTGCTCAGTAGGTGATGTGCTGAGCTTAATAACCTACTGTCCAATTTTTAATTTTGAAAATAAGATGGAATCTAAGTCACAACTTCTTTGGGCAAGTGTCTTCTAAAAATCTTTGTGTTTAGAAGTGAGCCAATTTGATTAGAGAGCCATGAAATCTGCTCAACAGTGTAATGGCACAGCAACCAAATCTAAACCAGCAAAAACCCAGGACTTTGAAAATTAATGAATATTCAATATTGACATGCTCTGAAAAAAAGATGTCTTAAATATGGGGAAGAAAGGAGAGCAGGAAAGAGATTGCATTGAGATGTTTTCATTTCTGTCCTATAGTACTCTGGCAAAAGAATCAATTAAGCAAATTTTTATGATGATAAAAATGTATAACTGTGTGAGTTCAGGGGAAATGTTTTATTAAGTTATTTATATATTCTCTGATCCTCAAAATCCATACCTCAGGCTTTTCCCCTGGCAAAATTTTAAGAATTCATTAAACTTTTGCTACATGGTGAATGAAAGTTTCTATCAGGATGTACTTCATGTTGTTTTTGGTATAGAACTGAGTGCCTAGAGTCTAGGGAAGGAGGTTTTATGGTATATAAAGAAATTAACTCTACGTATAAAAAAGGTAAAACAAATTGGGAAATCATACTCATACCTATAAAACCAATTGCTAAAATATGAGAATAAGTAGACAGCTAGAATATACTTGATTTGCTAGAGTTCAAACATTCATCTGGGCTATGAAAAAGTGAAAAATACATAAAGAGTTTCTTCCACTGATCTTTTAAAAATAAAAACAGAATATTTCCAAACATCTCAAAAATACTTCTCTAAAAATAGTTTTTTTAAAGGTAGCATTTAAATATGTAATAGTATTTCACTAGTACCATAATGAAACTGTTGCCCACTTGATTTCTCAGATAAGACGATAATACCTTCGTGTGCAATATAGTTAATGTATGTTCCGGCTTCCTTGGAGCCAACCCAAGAATCTTGCCATAGCTCAGTCCCTGGCCAAGCACTGATTCTTAGACTCTTCTTTATTTTTACATGGCAAACCATTTAGAGTAGTAGCAAGATTGTTTAGGTGAAGGATGAAGCATGGGAAAGCCATGGACACAGCAATAGATGTGCTATTTAGGTGACCTAAGTCAAGCACTCAATAAATATTTATACGCCTCCTTCCAATGCACAGCTCTGTGTTAAACCTAGCAGTTTACAAATGTGGATCAGAAACTGGCACTGCCCTTAAGGATCTTAAATTGCATTGGGGGAAATAATTCACAGACATTAGCACAAATCCCCAATGTAAGTCAGTGGAAAATAAAATGTTGGGACTCACGCTAATTGGCTCAGGAGCTTTCATAGAACCTGCCACTGAGAAACAAAGGCCTACTGATTGCTCTGGAAAGGTAAGAGAATTGTAGGATATGACTTAATTAGTGGGGGGACTATATGCATCTTTATTTAATTCTAATTTTGGAGAGAAGGACTTACATTTAGAATTATCATTGAAGATTTATACAGCAGAGTACATTATTAAAGGGAACATATGCAGCAACTTCTTGGGTAATTTTCCATGGCTGCTAAAATTTCCAAGGGAGAGGAAGGTGGCTTCGTATAATTAGCACAGTTGGTGATAGGGCTGTAGATGTGAGGGATGAGAATTACTGGCCTACTCATTTTGTAAACACTCATCTTTGCATAAATGGTTTTCCTATTAATTACTTACTAGGCAAGGAAAGATCTATGTCTACATTTTCTTTTAGACAGCTAGAACTCATTCTCCTCCTCTCAATAAAAATATATCCCTATTTTTGTTGTAGTTTTGTCATTCCTCACACAGCCTATATATTCTAGAAAAAGCTGAACACTTCCTTAGACAGAGAAATAAATTCTTATTAACTAACTAGTATATCCTTTCCTTTAGCCCAGAGTTTTTTGATTCAAGCATATATTTCCTGTGGAAGCTAAGTATTAAGAGATAATATTTCTTGACATTTCTGGAAAGGATGCTTTTTTATTATTTTGACAGAATAATAGAGAGATTTGTTTTTCTCTATGTGACATAAATGAGAAAGAATAGAGACCTGGGGACACAGTGTGCTAAGGCCAGAAGGACAGAGAGTCACTGAGAAAGGAGCATACACTCAGAAGAGGGTTATGGTCGTGATATTCGAACAAGCTTTCTCTGAAAGTAGGAAAAGAAGTTCCGGACATTTTGGTTATCTGGGCTCATATGTTTTTAAAATTGTTTGTTATTTTGACTTGTGTTTTCTTTGCTAGAACCAATATATTGCATGCTGACATTTAGAGTAGAACCACAGTAGGAACTTGATTTTTAGTCTATTCCTGTGTCATTTTGATATATGGCATATTGATATGATTTTTTTTTATTCCTGTGAATTAAGGAATCCTACTATGCCTTTTAAAATAGTGATATTACAGGGGTTGAATATAAGAAGCATTTTGAATTTTTCCCAAATACTATGTCTTTCACTTATCTGCACATATTTGTAAGTATCAGTTATCCCTTACGCAGTGTCTAGGAGAGATTGAGGCTGAGCAGATTGCATTGAGACTGGAGTCTCATCTAACCCCAATCACTACTCCAAAGTCCTATCTTCAAAACCATCTCACTGGGGATTAGGACTTCAACATGTGCATTAGAGGAGGAAGGGAATTTAGTCTATAAGTACAAACCTGTAAAATTTATATTTAGCCCATACAATTTGTATTGACTCCAACTAGTTTTTCTAACATTCATCCCCTGTCTTTCACAGTTTCTATGAGACATATATATCTCATAGCAAAACTGGTGATAATTTAATATAAGGGATTAGTTCCCAGGTAAGATGTAACAGAGAGCTTGTTCTCTGACTCTCTTTACCATGAGGGTACAGCCAATTGGTGGCCATGTATGAGCCTGAAAGAGAGACCTTCTCAGGAACTGGACTGGCCAGAACCTGTTGTTGGACTCAACCAACCACCAGAAGTGTGAGAAAATAATTTTTTATTTAAACCATGATATTTTGTTATAACAACTCGAAGATCTCTCCCTTTCTTAGCAAGCATTTCTTAATGCTCTCCATGTTATGAATCTTTGAAAGTTTTGAGAATCACTTTAGTTTTTTTCTTTTTTAATGCAAAGGGGGGATGATTCTTTGAAGAAAAGGTGGTACATGGTAGCAAGAATTTAAGGATGTTAGTCACTGTGTGGAATCCATCTGTCTTCACTGAGTATTTTGCAGTTTTAAAGGCAGGATAAATTGAAAAGGTAATTTTTCAGTAAAAAAAAATTCAAAAAAGAAAGAAACCCAATTCCCTTGTATACACTAATGGAACAGTCTATTACCATAAATGACAGTTATCCTGTATTCACTTTGAAAAACAAATATTAGGATGAATACAATTCAATAATTCTCACTTGTTAACATAAATTTTGAGAAATCTAACCTTTCTCTTCAAATGGCTGGACAGTTTCATGTCAAACAAGATAGATTTTGTCACAAGAATCTTTTAGCAAATTTCATATGTTTATTAACTTAAAATATATAATAAAATTTTAGTTTACAACATAGATTTATCAAATTTAATCAGGTGTGCTAAATACAATAATATATATGCTCCAACATTAACAATTAGGGAAAACTATTTCTGAATGTTTGGTCAATTACTTGCTAATCTGTGAAGTTCAGTAATATGGCCTTCTGCCATAGTAAATTGAGATTTCAATGTAAAATAGATGATGCATTCTTTTGGAAATTCCTTTTATAACACAATTAACCTCTTCACCTTTTAGAAAACACATTGCTAGCATATTAGGAAGTTATTTAATTTGACATGCTGTATATGGTACTGATCAGTGCCAACCATTTTAATTTCTTGAAAATTTATTTTACATTTGTTAGTTAGGGTTTCGGTTACTAATTACACCATATTTTAGTTTTTAGACAACACTTTGATCCAGTATGCAATAACAATATGATAGCAGTAACTGCAGGGCGTTCTGGTAGTGAAATCAGTTCTTTCCAATGTTAGAGGGTTTTTTAATGAAAAACCAAAAGAAAGTCACGAGGAGTAAGTACAATACCTATTTCGGATGAAACTTCCGTTACAAAAAGACATGCCAAGCCTTTTCTCTGGCAGAAAATGTTTCATTCAAGAAGTAATAAAAGTGTTTCAGAAGTGCGTATGAATAATGAATAAAGAAAATCATATGCAGGATGAAAACACTGATACGCCAGCATGCGAATGCTTCGAGAAGGGGTTTGTTTTATGGCTTTAACTGTAAACTGTATTATTTTAGAGCTTATGTTAAAATTGGAAGTGCTTTTAGAAATGATTCACTACCGCTCTCTAGCCTCGTATCAATCCTTGTTATACCAATGCCATGGAGTGGAAGGCCAGCTTGTGCTGGAACACCTCCGGGGAGAGGAAATTCATTACCTCGCAGGGTAGCTCATTACCTTGCTGGGGCATATTCCCTCATAATCCAGTTAACTGCCTATGTGCGTTTCACCTTTCTCTGATAGTAAACTAAAGGTAGAGGCTAAGTCTTACTCATCTGGTTACCCTGTCATAATATCCACTGCAGGGCCATCTATAAATATACCAAAGGTGCTCAATTAATGTGTCAACTTGATAATGAGCAAAGGGTAGATGTCTATTCCCTCAATTTTTTAAAGGTCTTAGTTATTATCTCTTTTAAAGAATCTCAGAATATTGTACACTATACACTATAATTAGGCATACATGTGAGTAAAAATGACAGATAACTAACGTGTTTTTATTTTCCTCCACTGGCACTGTTATTTTATTTCCTGGATTCTTTTTTTGTTGCTCCTTTTTGGTTTGGGGGTGGGTGACCATTCTATGAAAGTCATTCTGACTTGATGAATTATACTACAAAAACTTTATTTCAGTACATTTAGGAGAAAAACACCATCAGAGGTACTAGGAATAAAAGATTTATTGTATTGGCAGCTATTTAGTTATAAAATGACTATGCTAAAGCTTACAAGTGGGCGCAGCACATTCGTGTGGTGGGCAAGTGGCACTTTATGACTTTTTATCACTTTTGACATGGTATTCAGTAATGAGTTAAATAAATTTAAGAAAAACCACCTTTACAAATTTGCTCCAGAATCACACTGTCTTGTCAGAGTTAAGGCAGGGACGGCCAGGACTGCTGACCTAGTGCCCAGGAGCTGGGTTTTGAGTACTGATCTGTTACTTGTCACCATGTAAATTGGAAAATATTTAGCTGTGCAAGGATTATATTTTCTTAATGTGTATAATGATGAAAAGTCACATGTCTCACCTATTTTCAGTGACAGCAGTAGGATTAAATAAAACATCGTGCTGAAAAGTATTATACTTTTAAAATTAAAAGCTCTATATAACCATGAAGGACAGTAAGGATGGGAGTAGTATAGAAGTCATCTGGCTCAGATTTGAGTACTGTGTGACAGATCAACAGATTCATAGAGATCATGAACTTCATTACTGCCAAGTCTGACAAGCCAGTGCCAACCTGGTCTGCAGAAATAAATCAGGAAGGCAGAGTAGTTTGATGCCTCTACTTTATCAAACACAGTACGTTGCCAGAGTAGTATCAGTGAATTCTAAGCTTTATCAGAGTCATATCTGCATCAAAATCTGTTAGTAAAATCTTTACATTTAAGGGCTACATACTATTCATAATAACCAAGAATCGGAATCAGCAGAAGCATCTACCAACTGAGGAATGTATAAATACTATGTGGTACATGTATACAATGTGGTGTTAGCCACAGAAGGAATGACATCTTGTCATTTGAAATAACATGGATGGAACTGAAGAACATTAAGTGAAATAAACAAAGACAAAGAAAGCAAAGAAAGACAAATCTAGCACGTTTTCACTCGTATGTGGGAGGTAAGTATTAAAACAATTGATTTCACAGAGACAGCAGAATAATTGTTGTTAGAGGCTGAGAAAGGCAGCCATCCGGGAAGGAGGAATGAAGTGTTTATGGTTGATGGGTGCAAAAATATAATTAGAAAGGATGAACAATATTTGATAGCATAGCAAAGTGACTATAGTCAACAGGAAATTAATGTATACTTTAAAATAACTAAAAGGGTGAAATTGGAATGATCCTAACACAAAGAAATGGTGAATGCCTGGGATGATGGCTATACAAACTACCCTAATTTTATTAGTTACCTTGTATGCCTATATCAAAATATCCCATGTACCCCTATAAATATGTATAACTATTATGTTTCATAATAACTAAAATATTTTTTAACAAGAGCTACAATAGTCAGGAAATGATTCCTCTATTTTATAAGAATTCTTTTGCCAGGGTGACGCCTGTGGCTCAAGGAGTAGGGCACTGGCCCCATATACTGGGGGGTGGCAGGTTAAAACCCAGCCCCTGCAAAAAAAAAAAAAAAAGAAAGAAAAAAATTCTTTCTCCAGTGGCTTGAATATGCATGAAGTGTACCTTACAGTGCTACAAAATCCCAACCTCATATTATATACAAAATTAACTAAAAAATGGATCAATAACCTCATTGTAAGAGCCAAAACTATAGAACTCTCTGAAGAAAACATAGGAGTCAAGCTTTATTACCTTAGCTTTAAAAATGAATTCTTGGATTAAAGCACAAGCAACAAAAGAAAATAAATAAATTGGATTTCGCCAAAATTAAAAACTTTTGCGTGCTAAAAGAAAAATTAAGAAAATGAAAAGAAAACCCAAAGAATGGAAGAAAATATTTTAAGAACATATATCCTACAAGGGCCTAGTCTTCAAACTATCTAAAGAGTCCCTACAGGTCAGCAACAAAAAGAAAAACAATTTAAGTAAAATAGCAATGGACTTGAATACTCATTTCTCCAAAGATGTACCCATTGCCAATAAGCAACTGAGAAGATATTTGACATTCTGGTCATTCAGGAAATACATATTTAATAAACCACAATGAGATTGTACTTCACGCTCACTGGGGCAGCTGTAGTTATCAAAATCATCATCAGTATCATTGTCACATCATCATCAAAAAACAACAAATATTAGCAAGAACTTGGAGAAATCAGGCCCCTCCCACACGGTTGGTAGGAACGGAAAATGGTCCAACTACTGTGGAAAATAGCTTGGCCATGCCTCAAAAAGCAAAAGATAGAATTATTATATGAATCAGCAATTCTTCGTTCAACTATACACCCTGAGGAATTGAAAACACAGGTACTCAAGATGTTTGTACACAAATGTTCATAGCGACACTATTCACAATTGTTTAAAAAAGTAGTAGCAACCCGAATGTCTGTTATCAGAGAAATGAACAAAGCATCTGTAGTATACGTGTACATGCCGTGGGGGACTGTTCAGCTGTGCACAAGGATGAAGTTCTGACACTGTTGCAACATGGAAGAACCTCAAAAACTTCATGCTGACTGAAAGAGCCAGACTCAAGAACTGCATAATTCAAATTATGTGAAATATCTGGAAGAGTCAAATTCATAGAGACAGAAAGGAGATTAGCATTTGCCAGAAACTGGGACTAGGGAGCGATTGCTTAATAGATAAGTGGTTTTGTTTTGAGCAGATGAAAATGTTTTGAAACTAGATAGAGCTGGTGTTTGTGCAACTTTATGAATACACTAAATGCCGCTCAAGTGTATGCTGTAAAATGATTAATTTTATGTCATCTTGTATGGATTTTGCCTCAATAAAAATTAAATTATTTTACTTATTTCTTTTTGCTCTGATAAAATTAAAAATGTTAAATACATCATTCCTAAACAGTTTCCGTTTTGCATATATCGATTCTGTTTTGGGGTTTCAATTTGGATCATGAATGGTAGTAAACACATATAAACACAAACTGCAATGATAATACTTAAAGGCAATTTTTGTACATGTTATGGTGAGGAAATAAAAGTTCTTACTATTTTTTTTTGTTTTAATTAAGTTGTCATGGGGCTATAGCTCTGAACTGTAGATAAGATCTGCTATTCAAGAGCATATTTTCTTTTTTCTTTAAATTCTTTCTCCCTGTTTTTCCTGGGGGGAAATGGCTTTCAAGAAATTTTAAGAAGTTGGAAGAGATGCAACTTTGTCTTCAGATGCTTCGTATTTAGAAACAGCAAGAGATGAGGGTCAAGACATGGAAAAATAAATTAAAAACAAGCAAATGGACAAAGATTTATTTTTGAAGTAAATGTCTATATTCAGGAATATTTTGTCAGCGTAGATGAAAAGAATTCCAGTAATTACAATATTAATATAATTTTATTTTCCTTTGCGGCTAACATTGGCATGTGCAAAATGTAAAAGATTCTCTTAAAAGTATCCTGTTACCTAGTTTCTTCATAGATTAGCAGATGGTAGAAAAATGCTTGAGTTAAAATACCATGTTATTAAAATGAGAGTAAATGAAGTCAAAACATGTCCATATAAGAATGGGAGATTTAGGGATTTGCCCCTGAAATGCTTTTACAGAAAAAATTTTTATCACTATAAAATCATGTGATAAATGGCATTCTGAATCACATCCTTAATTTCACTTGTACTGACATTTATGTTGGGAGGATAGCAAAATTTCTAAATTTACTGTGTTTTAAATCTGGTAAGCAACAGAAAGTATTTCATAAGTTTTTCTATAGTAGTATACTTATTAGAATATTTGAGAAAATGCTGATGTCAAATTTTTATAGAAAATGTCAGGTATAAATAAATAAATTCATAAGTAATCTAAGCAACTAACTCGTTAAATATATAGTGAATACTAGTCAAATTAAACTATTTGAACTATATGAAAATATAATTTTTTCTGGTCAAAATAGTCAAATATTAGCAATTTCACATATTTAACTTAATATCTAAAATCTCAATTCACTTATACATACAGATCATAGGTATTTAATTTTTGTTTACTCTCTTCAAATGAAATTATTATAAGAAGTAAGATTGGTAGCTCTGTCTGGCTTGGTGGCTCAGTCTGGAGCCCCAGACAACACTCAAAGACCCCCACACTCTTGCCCCGGTTCTCCCAAGGCAGTTCAACTGAGTGCCAAGTCCAAAAGAAACCCAAACAGCTTACAGGGAGTTGGTGTCTCAGTTCATGGGCAATTCCAAGTGGCTACAGAAAAGACTCTTTTTGCAATGTCAGAAACAGCAATGGAATCTGCAGATCAATTTAGGGAAAATCAACATCTTAACAATAGTGAGTCTTCAGACCTGTGAGCAAGATAATTTCTCCGTTTATGATTATTTCCTGATGTGGGCGGAGGTTATTTCTTGCCAAGACTTCAAGGAAAACTTGGTTACTTCCTGGCATTAACAGAATTCAGACTAAAAGGAAGAGATGTGTACGGAGCAGGAATTACTACACACTTTGTAGACTCTGAAAAGTTGGATATGTTAGAGGAAGATTTGTTGGCCTTGAAGTCTACTTCAACAGCAAATATTGAAGCTGTCTTAGAAATTTATGATACAGAGTCCAAGATTGATCAAGGCAAGTCTTTTATACTTGAGGAACACATGGACAAAATCAACAGTTGTTTTTCAGCCAATACTGTGGAACAGATTATCGAAAACTTACAGCAAGATGGTTCCTCTTTTGCCCTAGAGCAGCTGAAGGTAATTAATAAGATGTCGCCAACATCTCTAAAGATTACACTAAGGCAGCTCATGGAGGAGTCCTCAAAGACCTTGCGGGAGGTATTAACTATGGAGTATCGGCTAAGTCAAGTTTGTCTGGAAGGTCATGACTTTCATGAAGGCGTTAGAGCTGTTTTAATTGATAAAGAACAGAGTCCAAAGTGGAAACCAGCTGATCTAAAAGAAGTTACTGATGAAGATGTAAATAATCACTTTAAGTCTCTAGGAAACAATGATTTGAAATTTTGAAGTGACTGACCTTTTCAGGTATATTTTGGAGCAGTGGCTGGC
>CAUYON010125387.1:0-31114 GCA_963573935.1 Arctocebus calabarensis
TTTATATAGTGATCAAGGAAATGCCATGAAGGATATCTGTAACAGTATGATCAAAATATTTCTGAATGTATATGAATCGTGCCCTGTGATTGCACCAATGTACATAATTATGATTCAATAAAATTATTAAAAATAAAAAAACAAACAAAAAAAAAATAAAAATGGAAAAGGGGGTGAAGAAGGGAAGCCTGGGGTATTGCAGTAAGTCAAGAATGATTCCTTCCGCTCTCAGGGTCTCCTCATACACACGCTGAAAACCAGAAGCAGGTTGTCATCCTTGTGTGATTAAATAGAGGGACTTCTAGGGCAAGATACCAGTGTTAGTCTTGGATGAAGTTAAAATTGCCATGATACCCATTTGCTTCTCCTCTCACGTGATCTTTGCACTTAGATCAGCTTTGGATTTCTTGTGTGGCCTTGCATCAGTGAAGGGCGTAAAGCTCAAGCTTTTGCTGTCTCCTGTTGTAGGACGTGAACCAGGACACCCCTCTCCTTCCCCTCCCCAGCATCACAGTTGGCCTTCTAGGAGCCATCCCACTCAGAAAGTCTGCTAACTTATTCATTAGTCACTCCTGATTTTTCATTTGTTTTCTTTTTTAAGTATCTACTTTTTTTTAATACCTTAGATTATTCATGTCTATTATTATATGTGTGAATTTATTTCTTCCTAGCAGACTATTTTTGGAATAGAATAACCTTGTGCTTGTAGTGAGGATACACATAAAGGATGTGGGTTCATGATTCATGCTCAAGCAAATTTAATCCATGAGTGATCTGCTGTAAAATTTGAAGCATGAGATTCTGCTGAAAGTTATGCCTTTTTTCATGGCTTCAGCTCTCTGCGTTCACTCGGTGGAAAGGTGATTACCTGAATCAAACTTTTCTTTCCTTTCAGTGGCGCCATCCATTCTCTTTAGAATGAAAGCTTTTAGCTTCAGTGACTCTTTCAGGCCTTTCACTGTGTACTCCAGGCCAGTGGAATGGACAAATGGACACTCCATGATATCGATCCATTACCAACCTTAAAGATGATATGTTGTCGAATGATTAGACCTTTTGAAAAGCCAGTATATAATGAATGGGTTATTCCAGGGGTTTCTTTTAGTAGTTTTATTTTCTTCTTATGTGTCACTTTGGGTTTAATTGTTCATGGAAGTGCCTTTACAAAGCAGAGTGTCCCATCTGTGTCTTCAGCAAAGTCAGTATGATGTTCACTAGTGGTAGCAAAGGACAGCAGGAAGTGATTTTGTTGTTGTTGTTTTCCTTTTTTAGCACCTGGGACCACCTGTGACAGATGATGCTATGATTCAGATTTAGGTTTTTAGGCTACATTTTCTCTTGTCTCATAAAACAAACAAACAAAAAAAAGGATTTAAAGATTGGGATAATACTTCTGTCTTCTTAATTTTTTTTTATTTGATGGCTAATTGTTGATGATTCTTAAGCAGATAATTATCAGGTATAGTCAAGTGAATTGCCACCAACTTAGACAATGTTCAGGGATTTTTTTTTTTTTTTGGCTGGGGCTGGGTTTGAACCTGCCACCTCTGGGATATGGGGCTGGTGCCCTACTCCTCTGAGCCACAGGTGCTGCCCAGTTCAGGAATTTTTGTAAGAGCTACTCACTGCTGTCCAGGTCAGTCTTGGCTCAGCTATGCATGTCAGCTGCCACTGCCCCTTGCTTGCCCCTTTGCTCAGACTGTGTGATTTTATGCATCTGGGCATTACCTATTGTAGGTTTCTTACTAGGTGGAATTGCAATGATTTTGGATTTTAGTTTGCATTTGTACCTTTCCCTTCTTTGTAAGTTTAGAAATAATTAAATGTCCTGGCTGGCATTTTTATCTCGGGATGGAATCACTTATAGAATGGGACACATAGCTTTCCTTCATATTGAGTCATGGTGTAGTGACATAAGGGAATTTCATAGGAGCAGCAAAATAACCATAGATTCCATGTGGCATTAATTCACTCCATGCCTATTTATTGAATAGTAACTGTGTGCCAGCCCCTGAGCTTAGTGCTTTAATGTGGGAGGGGAGAGAGACTGCAGAAGACTGGGCTTTAGGAATTGGGTAATGCATGTAGAATTTGGGGAGATACTTGAGTTTTTTTGCCTTCTTCCTGCCCTAACCTCCAGAGGATGATGAACTGAGCTGAGGGAAAAAAGCTTTCCAAATCTTGAATAGCATCTTATTCTAAAATTGCTTTTATTTGACTTCTGAATGAATCTTTAAAAAAATGATTAGCTTCCTTAGGATTTTGATCTGGCTTTGTTTATCTTCTATGAATATACTGACCACAGAGTCTAGGCATTCAGCAGAACGAACTGACTGGAAAAATCCACCCCACAAATAAAACAGTTGCTTATAGTATTTTCTAGGGATGCTTGTATACTTATGGATGACTCAAAATTACTTTTAATTAAACACCTTTATGCAGCTGACTGTAGCCTTCTGGGGAAGATGATGTTCAAATGAAAGCCATGATGATTGAGAAGAAAGGACCGATTCGAGGAATAATTAAGTGTTAGAATGATATGACTTGGTTATATTAGATAATTATTTACTAGTTATATTTGTATGCATTTGAAATATACTAAGCACTGTGTCCCTTTATATACTGCTTCTGAATGCTCAGCTGATGATCTTAGGTAAAGGAATTAGAACCTATTTGGTGAATACCTAACAGTGTGTCTGTTGTGTGTATATTTCTGTAGATGCAGTATTAGAGCCCATTGACACTTGTATCAGCTTTTCAAAACATTTAACTAATTTATAGGCTCCAGGGTGACTTATTTGATCTTGTGATTTTGTTCTTAGATAATTTTGTCATTACTAGGTTTGTCCATCTTTAAGAAAATTAGGGAAAAGTGTTCAGTTTTCTCCGTTCATTTCATTAGTTCTACTGAAGTTTCAAACAAGTACAACTATGGAAAACTACTTGGTAGTAAATATTAAAGTTCAGTACATATAATCCATGACCTAGTAGTCACAAGAGTAGTTTGGCTACTATATGGCAAAAATGAGTTCATATATGCATAAAAATGTTTATAAGAATAGTCATAGGGCGGCACCTATGGCTCAGTGGGTAGGGCGCCAGCCCCATATACCAAGGGTGATGAGTTCAAACCCGGCCCCAGCCAAACTGCAACAACAACAAAAAAATAGCCAGCAGGAAGTGATTTTGTTGTTGTTCCACCGAGTGAACGCAAAGAGCTGAAGCCATGAAAAAAGGCATAACTTTCAGCAGAATCTCAACAACAAAATACAACTCAGGAGGCTGAGGTGAGAGAATCGCTTAATTCCAGGAGTTGGAGGTTGCTGAGAGCTGTGACATCATGGCACTCTACTGAGGGTGACAAAGGGAGACTTTGTTTCAAAAAAAAAAAATACTCGTAGCAGCAGTATTTTCAATATCTCTAAACTGAAAACCTTCTAAAATATTTATCAGTATTAGAATGGAAGAATTAATTGTGGTGTAAATACATGGTAGAATAGTACAAGCCATGAAAAAGATCACAATATATGATTGTACTCAGCAACATTGATAGATTTCATAGATGAAACTAATATGAACAGTATGTTTCCATTTATGTGATGTTCTAATAAAGGTAAAAGTAATCAATGGTGTCATATTAGCATGAGACTTTGGGAGAGGAGTATTGATAGGAATTTCTCAAAAAGTCCCCTCTTTAGAAGAATTGTTCACTGAGACTTTGGGATCACAAAGTTAAGGATGCTTCAGACATAGGAAATAATGAAAAATTTGGCTTTTGTTAGATGAGGATATGGTAGAATTATTTGGTATAGTAAGATAAGTTTCTCTAAATAGGATTGTTGAAGGAAGGAAAAATGCTACATATACACTCCCTGAAAATTATTGGTCTTGTAAAGAGTTATAATCACATATTGAAACTTTTATGCTCTAAAAATGAGCATGATAAATTAGTTCACTGACATGTCAACATTTTTCTCGCGTTTATTTCCAAACTCTAGGAGGTCTTTGGAATATAAGCCAGTTGCTTAGTATATAACTTCTAAAAATAGATTATAGACTTGCAAGAAAGCTGGAAATGTCTTGCTTTGTGGGGTAACACCAAATGCAATTTTCACCCTTGTATTTTCATAGTGCTAAAAGCACCAGCATGCTTTATAGATGAAGCCACAAGACTCTATGGAAGGGCCAAAAAGAAAGAGCACTTGCAGAAGCAGAGTGCTAAATAGTCCACACACTGAGGTTTCACAGTGTAACAATTTCACTGCATTGGTACAAGTTTCACAGTGTAACAATTTCACCAAATTGTTATAAGGGTAGTAGTCTTTTCTTCTTCTTCTTCTTTTTTTTTTTTTTTTTGGTTACAGCCCTCATTGTTGTTTGGTGGGCCCAGACTGGATTCGAACCCTCCAGCTCAGGTGTATGTGGCCGGAGCCTTAGTCCGTTGAGCCACAGCCACCGAGACTAGTATGCTAGTCTTTTCAATGGTTGTGTGTGCTAGGTGGTCATCTGTTTACTGAGTCACTTCTTGGCTATCAAACTTTTCATCTAAATTAATCACTGGAATTTTATTTTATTGTTATTATAACCACAAAGGAAGGGAACTATTTTGGGTTTTATTTGTTTGCTTTTCATAATTTCCCCCCAATTAAGTAATATGTAGGGTGGAATATTCAGATGTGTGTTATCCATGAAGGTTTGCTTTTTAGCTAACAATTTGAAGAGTTTTATATCCTTTTTATAACAGTCCATGTTAATAGTATATGATAACATAGGACATTAAGGAAATAGTGGAGAAAATGAGGCATACTGTGTGAAATTCCTTGGGAAGTGTGTTCCCTAGCTAAGGATATAGGACAGTGGTCATGTCCTGTTTCAGCCACTTTATGAATGTGTGACCTTGAACAAGTCACTTCTGCTATAAAATGTACGCTGAAAATTACCTAGTTCACTGGAGTTTAAATCCGGGGTATTTACACATCTCTGCATGATTTATTTTGTTTTTTACTTGAAAAAGTAGAGAGGGATAGAGATTTATGATAGTTGGTTTAAATTAGAAAAACATTTTAAGAGTCTACTGGTATTTATTTCAACTTTTTATTGCGTGTTCCCATAAATTTTAAAAATAAAATGTGGAATTTGGAAATGCAGCCTATTGGAACAAAAATTTTATTAACATATATGCCTAATGCCATTTGCTTTTCTTCATCAGTTTGTTTAGAACCACTTTGGATTCTTGTATTCGTTTTTTCTTGTCAAGGTCATCCTAAATCTCTCAGTTTTATCTAAGAAAGATCTATATTGATCTAAATAAGGAATTGAATTTTGAATTCTCTTAACATCCCTTTAAAGAAAAATATTAAAAAGCATATTTTCCCTTGTTTCACTGGTGGTGGATTTTTGCTATGTACTCGGCATTCACTCTTCTGTACAAGGTGTGTGTGCTGCACTCGTGCATGCCCACGTGACTAAGAGCCCAGAGCAGGGAAGCAGTGAGTTTTGGAGTCACTGTTAGCCAGGTGGAGGGAATACCAGTCTGCCTCCCGGTCTTGGGTCTCTTGGCAGTTCTCCAAACTGAATATTTTTTTCTTCTAAGAATCACTATATCACAGTTATAATTTCAGCAGGTGCGACTTGAGTATGTTGTATACCTCAAGCTGTTAGGATGTATAATTACTCCATTGAGCTTGACTTGCATTCTAAGAGAGGAATTTAACCACTGATGGGATAAATGTGGCTAATCTTGTGGGCTAGGTCGGTGTCATTCTCTTTATTTTAGTGTACCTTTCTTTGAACACACGTCTTAGAGTTTACCAAATAACTATTATGTAATGTGCTTTTAAAAAATGGTATGTTTTTATGTCTGACTTGATTTATGATTTTAAAATGACTTATAATGGTATGCCAAATGAAAAAAGATGGTAGGGGGAGATATTGTTACCAAGAAACAATGGAGAGCCATGTGGGTAGTAGTTGTTTAATATTTATTATTTTATATTATTGTTATATTTGGTGAGAAGATGTCCATTCTACTTGAAGTTCTTGGTTCCAGTTCATTGGAAGAACATTCCATTCCATTCTCGTTCGTGGAACTAGGAGACCAGCGAATTAGGATTGTGGACTAAATGAGAAAGCAGGAACCAAGAAGACGGTATTGAAAGAGGATGAAACAACCTATTCAGATGAGAAGCAGCATCCGGGTTATATGAAAACCTAGAGATACTGCTATCTAGACTGAAATCTCAAATATGCTTCTAGACAACCAAGTTAGGGAGAGGACAGAGAGGCTCTGATTGGTAACCTTACCAAAATCCACAGCTGTCAATCTCTGTCCTAGGCTGACTCAGACTCAAAAGCAGGGTCGGCAAGGCAAGGAGCTTTCTCCTGGGTCATAGCTTGATACCTGCCCCAGGAGGGACATCCAGGACCAAGGAACAGACAGCTCTTTCCTGAGTAGACTTTGTTGTATTTTCATAGGTGACCTCTATATTGTTAATCATGGTGAGGTGTCAAATGGCATTTTTCCTATTAGCAAATGGTGCCTGCTGTGTTTCTGAGATGGTGCCTAGGCTGGCCAAGTAGAGAGGATTGTCTGGTGCCAAGCAGATTGCCTGGAGATAGCACTCCTGGGCATGGTCAGTGTCAATGCCTTCCATGGTCTGCAGTGCCTTGGAATGCAGTTGGATGCCTGTGAGGTAGGCCACCCTGCCCTGAGGCTTAGCGTTAATCTGAGTAGGACAAGGTGGTAGTGTAAATAAGACCAGTAGTCCTCCTTGGTTGTGGGGGTGGACTTAAGGAAAAAAAAAAAAACTCTGATAACCTTTTGCTCTGCAAAATCCCATACTAGCATTCTTCACTTTTGAGTGTAGACTAGTGAAGATTTAAGATGTCTGTTATTTTCCTGAAGTCAGGCAATTCAGAGAAAGCTCTTGGCTCTTGACTCTCATTGGGTCAAAAATCTAGATGAATCTATCTTTCCAGACTAAGAAAACTGAATCTAAATCAAAGCTATAAGATGACTGACAATATGTCTGAAGAATTCTTAAATAAACATCACTTTGTAAATTCCTAAGGGGGTGGGAGTTAGCCAAAGCATATGTTGTTATGTCTCTTAATTCAAGGCATTTATTCCTTATCACTTTCTATTATCTGTCATGTTCAAGTGCTTTTGTGACATCAAAAAATATATTAACTGCTAGTTGTGGGATTATGAAATTTAACACCAATACCTGGCATTTGCTAGACGTTTTTATACTTTGAAAATGTTTTGCATTTTACCATATTTGTGTATTTCAAGTTATAGGACTATTGTATGTTGATATTAACTGCATTCTACAGATGGGAACATTGAGATCTGCAGGCTAAAGAACTTGTCCAACACTATGCAGCAGGTAATTTAGGCAATGATGCAACCTGAAAAAAATCTCCCTCCCTTCATGCAGATCAAATCATTGGAAATCTTGAGTGTAGGAATTGTTCTTTCTTGTCGTTTTCTTCTATTCTTAAGTCTTCTGTTCAGTTTGGTTTTCTTATTTCATATTGGCTTCCATTCTCCTGCCCATGAGAGCGTTCTTGTCTGCACTTTGCAACTGTTGTCCCTTGAGGATGTAGCATGCCTTCTGATACACTGCCTTGTGCTCTCATGTCTTTGTGAGGAAAAGCAGTTTTACATTTTACAATTCTGCTTTGGAATGGACCTTTACTTAATCACTGTGGTTGACTGCTCTTATCTTACCCTAAGCAGAAAACAATTTACCTGATTGGATCTGGCCACTTATCCCTTTAATGTAATGTCCAGTTTCCAGCAAGGCTGTGACATGGCATTTCAAAAGAAAGCGGTGTGCTCCCCTAAGGAGGAATTAGGAAAGAAAACTCTTGCTTTTACCCTGCTTTTAGACTACAAGCAATAGTTTCTTCCTTTAGTGTGTGATTTCAGTAGATTGCAAGAAATTCCAAAAAATGTCAAGGTATCTGGATATTTACATTGGGACCCTTTAACAGATCCTGTTACTTAGCTAGTATACCATACACATGTATAAAATATATATGTTTTTAAATTTCTGAATTAGGAAGCACTATTCTTGAAGGATTAAGTAATTATTTAAGTGTCTTTTGGCTCTGATGTAATTAATACAGTTCACATCAGCTTTCTCCTGTGTCTGACATGATTGTGAGGCAAGTTTATAAGTTAGTGTCATGTCATCCTGAAGTTTAGTAGTAGAGTCACAGCTCCACAATTATTTGAATACTTTCTTTTTGATAGTTGCTAAATCTTTACCAATATCAGCTATAGTATTTTAATCAAATGCGTATTTCTGAGCGCTACTCAAAGAATAATGCCTTTTCAGAATAGAGAGCAGGACCACTTATTAATATTTAAGAAGGTACATGGGTGATTCAGATGTCTAGCCAAAGCTATTTTCAGGGTTTAGGGAGGGAGGCATCGAAGATGGGCATAGCAGTCCAAGCAAGAGTGATTTAGTCATTAGATGTTTACTGAATACCTGTGATATGTCAGTCATTGTGCTGACTCCTTGTGCTTATATTTTCCTGACAGTTGCCCAGTCATTACTTTATCATGTGTCTGTTATGGTAGGAGAATAGACAGTCTTTTGGGTGTAAAGAAGAGGCCCCTTAGTGATCCCCTGTGAGTTATGGGAGGAAGGGGAGCTGATGGGGAAAAGCATCCCAGAGGAAGGAAACGGGAACATTCCTGTCCAGCGAGTAGTCAGGGTGTCCTTTGGGCAAAGAAAAATACTGGAGCAATGTAAGAGCCACTGAGTCTCCGGTAAAGGGGAGTAACAGGGTGAAGGGTGAAGGCAGCTCAGAAAACTGGTCTGCAAGCAGGACTTGGCTCCTGGAGGCAGAATGATAAGAGATCTCTGGAAGGAGGTGATAAGAACTCACACCAGCCCCATGGGCCTGGGTATGGGAAATGAGGAGGAAGAATGAATCAGATTTTCCCCTGACCAGGATGTGCATCAGTGAGGGGCAGGATTTGGGAGGAAAAGCTGGCTGGGTGGAGGAGAAGCAGTTTTCTTCACCCTTCTGTTTTTTTTTTTTGTTTGTTTTGTTTTTTTGGTGCATTTTCCCCACTGTCTAGCATAGTACCTGATTCTTCAAAGATGTGTTAATTAAAATATTGGTTTTACTGTTTCTGTGGCAACTAATAAAAGATGACAAGTATGGAAGGGCCAGTGTGCAGGAAGGTGTGAAATATCTGCTCTATTAAAAAAAAAGAAAAGAAATCTCTGCTCCATCACATCATTCAGAGATGAACTTCCCAGCTCTTGTGTTGCTTTATCGTAGAGCATGATATGTCTGAGGAAGGCACATTCCATCATTCTGCATTAGGGCTTGAGGGGGAAAGAACAGAGGAAGTGGAGGGCAAGGAGATCCCTTCTGGAGGCTGCCCCCGTTTGCTTCCTGCATGCCATCGTCCACTGCTCGGTCCCAGGGCTATGCCTAGCTATAAAGTAGGCTGTGGAAAATGTTATATTAGCTGGCCAGCCATATATGACATCAAAGACTTCAGAAGACCTTTTACTAAGAAGATGAGGATTTTGTGGAATAAGTTCTTAAAAATGGCATGGAGGATGGTCCCATGGCCCTTCGTTTGTTGGAATGAATGTGCTTAGAATGTGGTCCTGTTGTCTTGGAGGACCGGGGCAGGCCTCCGGGTGGAAGTACCCAGGAGGGAGCTAGAGACCCAGAAGGATGCTTCAAAACAGTGGGGTAGACATGAGATATAAATGGCGATGTTAATCTAAAGGCTATGAATTTTCTCGTTGGGCTGCAGAAAAAGATGCAGGAGAGAGTCTTGGAGATAGCACTTCCAGATTAGGTGGGAGGAAGTGGAAGAGAGAGAATCCAAGGAAATAATTCGGGAAGTGACACAAAAAACCGAAATATTATTTACTGAGGCAGGAAGACAAACATATGAAATGATAGGGTGGAAATGATACGAAGTTAAAGAACAGGGTGGCGCCTGTGGCTCAGTGAGTGGGGTGCCGGCCCCATATGCCAAGGGTGGCAGGTTCAAACCTGGCCCCTGCCAAACTGCAACAAGAAAAAAACAAAAAAGAAGAAAAAGAAAAAAGGAAAAAAATAATTAAAAAAACAAAAAGAACAAAAATAAAAGGTGTGGCAGGGTCAAGAAATAGGAAAGAGAAATGACTGTTGAACATGGCAAAAAATTAGCTGGGATTGGCAACATGCCAAAGTTGGGCTCCGTTAGAGCCTCAGGTTAGAGGGTCCACTCTGCAGAGGGAATGTGGTCTGTTACAGAAGGGACTTTTTAAGAAGAAATTTGGCAGAGGTTCTATTAAAGGTATGGGCATAGGTCCATGAAACTGTGGGCAGTGGGTGTATCTGAGGACTTATGCTATGTTGGGTTGCTCCATTTCTGCTAATTCTATGCTGAAATTGACATTCAAATGATTGGGTACATTTCTATAAATAATAAAATGAATTATTTTATTTATCAATAGTGTCATTTAGATTAGTTTTATAGTTAGCAGGTAATACAAACCACATTTAATTGATAGGAAAGCTCAAATCCAGTCTAAAAGTAAAGTTGAATATGTACTGTTTTTATTCTCCTGATTATTATAATACAGTGGGAAAGAGAGGCTGTTTAAATTTGAGCAGGGAACTCAGATCTGCCACCTGAATTACATTGTCCCTCTAAGTATATTTCTGATTTTTTCTGCTTATGATTTCTAATAAGGAACAAATTTGATATCATACATATCATAAGATATGTAGTATTCTTTTTTTTTAATTAAGACCTTTATTAACAGGTGCTTGCAGTTTGTTGACTTTTTTGAAAAACTCAAGTTATAAACTTTTATTATAAAATTAAAAATGAAGTTTTTAAAAATCTCAACTTGACCAGATATGAAACAATTTAAAAAACCTTTCAAGGCGTATTGAGAAAAACCAGGCTTTAAAAAAAACTAAAAACCAAAAAAACACGTTTGTTATTACCAGAAAAAGACTTCTTGAAGTAAAAATAATAAAAACCCCATGCTGCACAGATAATGCAGATAGTTCTAGTTATCTGGTCAACAGGCAAAAAGCAAGCACGTAAGGTCTTCGGCTCCAATCTTTTGTTCATTTCTTTTCGCTGGAGTTTCATGCTGGGTCTTCTCCTTGGATGACTGAGCCGATGGTGGTGGAGACGGTGAGCGGCATTTACTCAGCCCCGCCCGGATCGGCTGCTTTTGTCTCTTTGCCATCTTGTGGTTCAGGGTTTTTTGCGCGTCTGCGTCGGTAATTGAAGTTGTGACGGTACCGACGTTGAGGCGGCTGCTGACCTTGGGTTTCATCTCCTGGATTCTCCCCATCTTCTTCATTGCCATCCTCTCTGGGCTGTCTTCAGCGAGGAGGGCCCCCCGGAATCGTGGTCTATAACCCGATAGATATTCTGTCTTACTGGTCTACCTTGTTCTCCTGCACCCGGGTTGTCAGCACCTCCATCACTTCTCCCTGCACTGGAGGGTAGGGATACTGTGGTCCACGCCCATCGGGTCTCCGCCTGTAGTAAGGTGGGAACCTTCACTGCGCAGGGCCCGCGTTGTTCGGCCTGGCCTTCGGAGCACTCTCCGATCCCTCGTTCTTTCCCCGCTCTCTCTATTCTGGTAATTCTGCTGGTAATTGCGTGGAGGACCCCTGGACGTGGATAGCGCCTGTAATGGTTACGGGCAGTGGGGCTGCTCAAGGCGCTCTGGGGTCCGCTCTCTGCTCCCGCCACCGATCGAGCTGCTACGTAGTATTCTTACTAACAGGAATGTGACGCATACTCAACAAAAAAGGAAACTTTGACACCAGTGCCTTCTTTAGCGTCCTTTATTTTTTTTGAACTTTAAGAGAAACGTAAAAAGAAAATCTAGGTCTATGCTAAATGGGCTTAATAGTTCCTCTGAAGTCAGCTGTTCTTGATAAGTACTCCCCAATAGAAATACAATGCAAGCCACCCATGCAATTTAAAATTTTTGTTACCCTTATTAAAAAAAAAAAGTATGACAGAGGAGGTGAAATTAATGCTAATACATTACCTATAATTCACAATATCTAGGATGTTGTCATTTGAACATGTCATCAATGTAAAAAGTAGATTCTTGCAATCTCTTTACAGAAAACAGCTAAATCTTTTAAGTTGGCATATATTTCAGGTGCACAATTAGCCACATGTACACACTGAACAATGCAGTTCTAGAGAATTGATTTGTGTCTGTTTTTTGTTTTGGTCTTTTTAATATTTACATTCATCAGTGGCGTGCACCGGTAGTCCCAGCTACTTGGGAGGCTGAGGCAAGAGAATCGCCTAAGCCCTGGAGTTGGAGGTTGCTGTGAGCTGTGTGAAGCCACGGCACTCTACCAAGACCAATAAAATGAGACTGTCTCAAAAAAAAAAAAAAAAAAGAATTTCATTATAAGGATTTCTCCCTAATTTTTAATTGTGATATTTCTGCTAATAGACAGATACAGTGAATTAGTATTAATGTTTTCCAATTTTTTCATTATTGTTAGGAGCCCAAGCAAATGGATGGGAACTAAGGGCCTTTTTTTCCTTCCCAGAATAATTGGTTTTTGATGTGACCTGAGATTTCTTGGTTATATTTCAATTACTGGGGAGGAAAGTGGAAGATAGACTTTCTCAGCCATTAAATTTTCTTTTGGTCCTCAGCTTATGGCTGGTTCCGTGGTCCCCTGAAGTGCGATGGTTTTCTGGGCTATCACTTAAAGACAAATGGGCTGCTGTGGAGAAAAGGAATTGTACTCTCAAACTAGATTCAGATGGCATGGCCCTTGTTATTGTTATGATAAATTTTTTAATCTTTGGAGAAAATGTGCATTTCTAAAGGAGTAAGTAGTAATGGTTCCTTTTAAGTAGTTTTTTTTTCCCTTTTACTCTGAAGTTGTTTTTATTGTATTTTTTTCCCAGAGATAAAAAGGAATAATTCAGCTAAGACAATCAAATTATTGCCTTCAAATTGTTTTTAACCTAGAAGACTTGAATTATTCTGGAGAGACTGTCTCTGTCTTATCTACCTTAGTTTCCTCAAACTAATTTTGGGGGCACACATTTAAAAGGATAATCTGTAATTTCCAGTGGCATTGATATTGAATTTGAGGCATTGCCTGGGATTGTGGGTCAAAGGCAGTGACGTGAATGGCCTTTCTCATGGGGATTGCTGGGCACCTGAAGGCATCCTGGGAATTCTGCTTCTGTCTTTAGTCTTGAGGCTATAGAAGGCCTGGGTAATGAGGAGTGGAGGTCTTCATTGTCCTCTGGCCTTGCCTCCTGAGACACTGTCCTTTGTGCCTGGGGAAGTGCTTTACACACATGCCTCTCCTGCTCTCTACATGAAGGACCAGTTTTTAGTTCCTCAACCCATCTTCTTCTGATACTTCTGTAAGGTAAAATGTAATGAAGTACTTGCAAAATGAAATTATAAAAAATACCCCAAACAAAGACATAAATCTGGACTCAACAAACAGAACGTTCCTCCATCTGATTTCTAATTCTTGCTGTCCATGTGTGTACATTGACACACAGATGGCAGACTGACAGTGGCCTGCAAACCGTGATCTGAGTAGGTAACACTGCTTTATATCCTGAGTGATCCACTCTACGACATGTGTCCTCCATTTTACAGATCAGGACATTGGAGTTCAAAGACATTAAGATGCTCAAGGAAATGCAGGTGCCAGAGCTGGGATTCAGACCCTGAGTGGCAGCTACTCTACAGGGCTGCTTTGTTAAAATTAGGGGGAAATTTATCTTGGTCTGAACTGGTGGGCTTTTGCCTTCTGCCCTGACTCTGTGTGCTGTGTAGAAAATATTGAACATATAGAACATATTGAACCATTGCTCAGGGTGCCCTGTTCTAAGGCACTCACACTTTCCCTCCCTCCGTCAGGGTAGAAGGGTGGGGGAGAAGGAGAACAGAGACTAAGATTTGCCTCTTGGTTGTTTCATTGTGTACGTTCACAAAACGGTAGTAGCAGTGGAGTACCTATTAGTTTAATAGCTAATGACTTTTTGGATTATTTATTTGGTAATCAAGTTTTGGCAGTAGAAGTTGAATACCTATACATTGAATAGATAATCAAGTTTTGGAGTACCTATTTATTTAATTACTGTATACTATCCTTGGATCCCTTTATTAGACATTTCTATATACAGTCATTCAGGTAATGGGGATTCAAGATAACACAGAAAATAAATTGATATTTAATGATCTCCAAAAATATGGGTGGCGCCTGTGGCTCAGTGAGTAGGGCACCAGCCCCATATGCCAGAGGTGGTGGGTTCAAACCCAGCCCCGGCCAAAAACTGCAAAAAAAAAAAAAAAAAAAAAAGATCTCCAAATATATGTGTGAATACCTTCCCATTATCCACTGCTGCTTTTTTCCTTTTTGAACAGATTCTTACATGGGAACCTAGCCCTTAAGGCACTTTAAAATGATTTCTTTATTAAGAGAATTAACTGAATCTGATGTGAGTTGAAACAGATTCAAAATGATCGTTTTTTTTCCCTGATTACATTTCTAATTCTGTAGATGTGAGTCTTTCATCTATTCTGAGTTAATCTGTTAGATCTGGTGAGAGATAGGGATTCACTTTGATTTTACTGCCTGTAACCTTCCAATGTTCCCTGCACCATTTATGGAGTAGAGGGTCTCCTCTCCCGTGTACGTTTTTGTCTGCTTTGTCAAAGATCAATTCATTGTAGATGAGGAGTTTTATTTCTGGGCCCTCCGTCCTGTTCTGCAGATCTTTGAATCTGCTTTTCCACCCATGTGCCCATGTCCTGTTGGCCTCTCCGGGCTTGTGCTATTCTGTGAAGCTCTGGAGTGTGTTGCCTCCAGATTTCTTCTTCTTTTAGCTTAAAATTACCTTGGCTGCTCATGTCTTTTTTGATTCCATATAAAATTTAGAATTTTCCCCCTAATATTGTGGAAAGTGACATTGGTATGTTGATGGGAATTACTTTGAATCTGTGAAATCATTTTGAGCAGTAACATTCTAACAACATTAGTTCTTGTTTTTTGCGACAGTCTCATTATGTTGCATAGTGGAGTGCTGTGGCCTTACAGCTTGCAGCAGCCTCCAACTCTTGGGCTTACGCGATTCTCTTGCCTCAGCCTCCCAAGTAGGTGGACTACAGGTACCCGCCACAACAACCATTTTTGTTGTAGTTGTCACTGTTTGGCTGGCCCAGGCTGGGTTCGAACCTGCCAGCTCTGGTGTATGTGGCTGGCGCCCCCTAGCTGCTGAGCTGCAGGCACCAAGCCACTGTACTAGTTCTTCTAGTACAAGAGCACAGGCTGATACCTGTTTGTATCATCGGTGATTCCTTTGCTCATAATTTTGTGGTTCCCCATGCTCAGGCTCTGAGGATGATGGAGCTGGGCTAAGCACCCCCCACTTGTTTGTTTGGGCACTGGCTGTGGTTGGTAGAGGAGGGGCGTTCTCCAGACCCCAGCCTAGCAGAATGGAGAGGGTTCTTTTAGTAATAGCAACCATAAACAAGTGACTGGGGAGGGTGTGCTCTAGCAACTCCCACCTGGGTTGTGGCTGCAAGCAGAGTAGCTTGTATGTAGAGCACTTTTGAATGTGTCATGGCTTTACTAGGGGTGGCAGGGTTGCTGCAGTTGGGCCCTGTATGCAGCAGGCCCAGAGGGACCAGCTGTGGGTGGATGTCACAGGGTTCTATATGCAGAGACAGAGGGGCTGTCAGGCCGCAGGGCAGGGTGCTGTCCACTTGGGGCTGGCTTCTCAGATTGGTACCTTGCCGGAGCTGCTTCTGACTGAGGCTGTACGGGACCCACAGTGAGCTCCCTCTCTGGAGCAACACTGTCCTGTGGTCTCTGGGCGGCTCCCTGTGTTAATCCCAGGGCCTTTGTGGGCCTGTCCCTCAGCTAGGATTGCAGGAGTCTGTGGTGGGAATGTGAACCGCATCTTTTCCCACAGTGGGGAATCTCTCTGGGGTCCCAGCTGATCCTGAGCAGGCTGCCTGGCTTGCCTCCCTTTTCCTCGCCTTAGGTCATTCCTCTCCCTCCTTTTTGAATTCTAGAATTCTCTTTTAGGTGAGGTTTGACCTGTTTTTACTTGCTTGCTATCTATTTTGTTTTTTCTTTATAGAGGAAGCGGTACCAGCTGTCTCTAGCCAGTCATTTGAATCCTCCTCCTTCAACTATTTTTCTTGTAGTTTTAATAATTTTCAAGGTGATAATGACACCTGTTCAGCCAAGGAACACACTTTGAGAATCACTGGTCTAGATTTTGGGGGACCAATTAGAAGTCTTTTGCATTGATCCACACAGGATACAACATATTATAGAACTAAATGTAGACAATAGGATTAAGGAGGTGGGTTGGCTTCCAAAAATTAGAAGGATCTGTACTTGACAGACCCTGATACCAGAGCAGAACGTGCAGGTGAATGGGCGGGAGGAGATTAATTTCTGGATTTCTAACTGTGCTGGTGAATGGGAAGTGGAGGTCCCTTTATCTTAACATGTGGAATAAAGTAGGAGAATCTGGCTGGAGGTTTTGGTTGGAACAGACAGGAATTTGGTTTCAGATGTGTTGACTAGAGATCCCTATGGGCCAAGTAAGTGCAGATAACTTTCAGAAAAACAGGAGACCGCTAAGTTGACGATGTAAGCATGCAGGTCCAACATGGGAGAACACTTTAGGTCACAAAGGAAGGAAAGTGAGGTTCAGAGAACAGAACTCTGGAAATCACAGCGATTCACCTTCAGAAGGACAGAGAAGACTTGGCAAAGCCCTGAGGGGGAGAGTTTGTCTAAGGGTGTGATCAATAAGTCAACACTCTAGGGAGGGCAAAGGATCTATGGTTTCAATGTGATCAACAAGTCGACACTCTAGAGAAGTCAAAGGATTATGATCAATACGTCGACACCCTAGGGAGGTCAGAGGATCTGTGTGTTCAAATGTGTCCACTACATTGAGGAACAGGAAGATGATGGGATATCATAGTCAAAGCAGTTTCATCAGTCAGCATGGGCCCAACTACATTAGTCTAAAATTAGAAATGGTTTTCAGAACAACAGTACTCACCTACTGCTTCTCTGATGTTACATTTCTGTTTTTTCAGCTCTGAAGAAGATAATGCTATTGATATAAATACTTTGCTGTACTAGTGGGTTAATATTCAAGTTTTAACCAAGTATTTCTAAGTGAAAATTAATAAGTTGTTTAAAGAGTCAATTTAGAATCAAAAAGTATATGTTGTTTTTTCCTTTGAGAAAGTCGTGCTTCTTAGAAGTGTTCAGAGATGATCAGGGAGGTTTTGTGGCTGGTGCTTCTGGAAGTTTTTGTTTGATTCTCCACCCCCATCCCTGCTAGGGAACCAAGATGCTGTGATTGCTGTTAGGAAGATTGTTTTACTCGGTGACTTTGTGTGACAGCTGGATGTGATTATTTTATTAGTTTCCTGATTGACCCAATTTAAACCAAAAAGGAAGACAAGGTAACAAATGTGATAGCTGTTAAGGCAGCTGTCACTTCTGGTAATTTGAACATAATTGTTTTTCTTTTCGTTTCCTCCAGTGTTTTTCTAAGCAGATTTAAAAGAAAGCACTGAGAGTATATAGAAATTACAGCCAGAAAAATGATCAGGACCTGGGATGGGAGATGCCCAAGCAGAATTTCTTAGTGCACTTTGTCACCCAGAAAACATGTTTAAAACATACCTGTTGTGTAGTCTTCCTGCCTCTGTTTTAAGGACACCTGCCCATGGGATTGTATGCACTAACTCTTCAAGACTCACTATAAATTCAGACTTGAGATTGAGCTGATGCATCCCTTTCAATGTAATGCTTGTGTTCCTCTATTCATTAGTTGGAAGTTCTCCACAACACCTGGGTCAAATGCAGAAAGGCAGGAACTGCCAGTGAAACAGAAAGGTTTCTAAATGACCCCAGTAAAAGCATATTTTCTATTTCGTGGTACAACCAATGTAGTCCAGTAGATTCTCTACATGTGTACTTTCACTTTGCCCTTCAATTGTTAACCTGTGGTCTAAGGAACACTTCCTAAGTTGGAGGCTGCAAATGATCAAATGTAATCGTTATTTTATGGAGACAAAACTTGCTTCCTATACTGCTAGAAATTTCACTTCTGGATAGATAGATCAGATTCTTAAAAGACTGCTAAAGAATATGTCTTTGAGGCTAATCAATAGTGGGGGAAGATTGTTGATTTGGGAGATTTAAGATATTAAACCCCAAAGCTCTCTTCAAACATTAAGTAAAAAGTTTTGAGTACTTTAAGTAACGATGCAAGGTGTTTTCTCTTAATTTGTTCTTCCTTTAGGGTTTTAAAGTATATGTTATTAAGTATATTGAAATTCAAATTAATGTTTTCCTTTTTTCCTTCCTTGATTGATTAGGTTGTCAAGTTGTTAAGCAACAAAAGATCACAAGCAGTTGGAATATTAATGTCTAGTCTTCATTTAGATATGAAAGACATACAACATGGTAAGTGTAAAAATAAAAATTCACCTGTTGAATATTAAAATTTCAGCTGAAGGATATGATGTTTGGTGGTAAAATTATTTCAAGCTTAGGGTTTCTATGTATTGAGATTGGTATGTTTCCCGAAAGTGCTACCAAACTTTCTCCCATGATCGTTTCTGAAAGGATTACTATTAACTTGGCTATTCTATTATTTCTGTACCTTGGGAAGAGCCCAATTTTCATGGGACATTATCTTTGTTAAGGCTTCTATAGCAAAGTTCCCCATACTGGATGGCTTAGTCACAACAGAAATCTATTTCTCGTTGTTATAGAACTGGAAGTCCAAGATTGGGGTTCCAGCATGTTTGGGTTCTGGGTAGAGCCCTCTGTAGACTGCCATCTTCCCTGGTATCCTCATGTGGCAGAAAGGTGGAGCGCTCTCTTGAGTCTCTCTGTAAGGGCGCACTAATCCTATTCATGAGAGTTCTCTCCTTGTGATCTAATAATGTCCCAAACATCCTACCTCTAATGCTATCACATTGGGGGTTAGAATTGTAATACATATAAATTATGGGAAAGGCAGAAACATTCAATCCAATGCAGATATATTTAGTCTGTGCTAATAAATATTTAATTTATTAATAAAAATATTATAAAATAATAATAATTTTATTCTAAAAATTCATATTATAGGAAGCATTGGTCCCACTGTGCTCTGCAAATAGACCGTATCTAAAGTATCTGCTTCTGAATGCCAGGGTCAAAGAGATACCAATAAACACTAGTGTGAGCCAGATAGTGTGGTGCTTCAGACACCGAAAATGCCTGGAGAAGATAGTCCTCAAGAGAAACAAAAATTGATTGAGCCTCGAGTCTCAAGTGTTTGATAAGCTAATGTAAAGGAGAAGGAATAAACCTATCAGATCAGCTTCAGCCAGCTGGAGAGTTTCAGGAAAGCATGTTTCAGTTGTTTTAAGAAGGTTCTTATGATTAGTGATGTCATGTAATAAACTAGATTGTCATATTTAGTGATGAAATGAAAATAAAACTTCTCAGGAGGCTAAATAACTGTTCCTGATGTTTTAAAGCATTGGATGGGACATGGGATGTGTCTTCTCAGTCTTCCTCTTCTAAGACACTTGGAGATGCCCAAAGAGTTACCTAGCGGATTCATTATACATAACTGGCTATGGTGAACAACTGGTCCTCCTTATTTGTGACAACTCTCACGTAAAACCTGGGCTTTTTTTAAACATAGAGGGATTGAATTATTTTTCCTAATAAACATCAAAGATGATTTCAAATTATTCTTGCCCACTGGTGTTACTGACAGTGCCATGACACATAGAAGCACTGATAGAATGACATTTGTGTTGTGTGTTTAACTACCATCTTTGACCAGGCTCAGATAGTGTTTTTTTTTGTATTTGTAATTAGGGTCATTTTTGATGTTTTTTAAAATGCATTTAGAGTTAATATTTTAATAATTGAATTCCACCCTACAGTGAGTGGACAGGTGGTATCCCTATGCCATACCCCCCTATGACATTTACGCTGAGAGATAGTGCCAAAAGGTAAATAGGGAAATTAAGTTTATATTCAGAATGTCCCATAAGCTGTCAAGCACCTTAGAATAGATTTAAGCATATTGAATTATCCAGGGGAATGTCAGGTTACCTACTAAAGAAATATGGTTTTACATGTAATGCAGACCTTCTAAATCAGGAAAGCATTTAACTGGCTTTCTAGCTTACTCCTTTATGAATGTTGATTCTATTTGTTAGGCTTAAAATATTGTGTGGAATAATTCACAAATACCATGAGCTTGGAATGCACTGTCCATTGATGAGTAACTCTTAATCACAATTTAAGTTTTTATTAAATTGTTTTGATGGTGAGGAAACTTCCTCAAGCTGAAACATTTGGGGCCGTAGTCATGGAAGAGAATGCCAAGGCTGGTGCCAAGAAGGGGTTGGTGTTTTCTCAAGCTGGCAGATGCAGCCCAGTTGAGTCATAAAGCAAAATCTGAAAATAATGATATGGTCCTTTCCTTCAGTCAAATATTCAACTAGGGTTGAGTTAATAACGAGAACCTTATGAACAAAGGAGTCCTCTTGACATCGGCGTCTGTGGTAAAGCCAGTGAGAGTTCATTGAAAATTTGCTCGCTTAAGACGCAATGCCGACAATAACGTGGGCTGAACGTCAGTGGTTGAAGAGTCATGCAGAATTATGTATCAACTTTATCCTGTTAGGATGTAAAGTGATTGCTTGAGTCTCTTTGAAACCCTGCATATGGTCTTGTAAGAAATTAAAAAAAAAAAAAAAAGGCTGCCTTTCAAATCCAAAGAGGTGAGTGGTGGTGCCCTAGTATGGATGTAACCCTGTTCTGCCTATTTATCATCTGGAACCATGATTTACATATGTGGACCACTTGTGGGCTCTAGAATAAACTTGACTTCTCTAAGGATATGGCTCCACTGAGGAATCCACAGAAGCATAAACATCATTGATTTTGGATATAAAAGTGGCCACAAAATTTATCCAGACCTCCAGAATCATTTTGTGCAAGAGCAAACTAGGTTCTGTTAGTGGTCTGGCTTCTTTCTCAGCATTGCACAGCTCGTTCACGGAACACGCTGAACTTGCACCAGAGCCTCTTCATTTACCAGTCCTGACTTTCTGGGTTTTTTTATGTTTCATGTTCATTCAGATGTGTGGCTTCTCTAATACTGTGCTTTTCCTATGACTGGCATTGGTTTCTCTAAAACAAAGTATATTTCATATTGTTATAATTTTAGCAAGGATCATTTGCTCTGCTTCTCAATGTTCCTCTAGCATTGAATTTACTTTGGAAGCTTTCTATTTTAAAGTGCCTTATTAGAATAATTAGTGCGCATGAGGTTTGAACTCTAGTTGTCAAAGGTCTGGTTGTGGTCTCCTTATTTCCTATAATAGCATACAGAGAGTCCTCAGCAAAGAATACCTTAATAAAAAACAAAAATAGAAGAGGTCAGGTTCTTGACTGAGTTTATTAACGTGGTCAAGTTAAGTGAGCATCCCCAAATAATTAACTCTGTGCGAGAGTGTGTAAAACTTATCATGGCAGGTTGAGCTGCTAGAAAGTAATAGTCAATCTATCTGGTAACTTCTAAACTAACCAGCAGCTACAACGTGACAGCTCTGAAAAATCCTACTGTATGGTTTGAAATAATTTAAAATCTATGATGGAGGTGCTTTGCAGAGAGGATTTGCTCCCCCCCCTTTTTTTTTGCTAGGGTAGGTAGGGGGCACTACGAGTTTGAGACACCTGTGGGGACAGTGTCAGCTTCAGGCAGTGTCAGCTTCTTGTCTACTGTATAGCTGGGTTTCCCTAAGTTTGCATAGCCCTTTGAGTCCCAGTTTATTGTGGGGAGGGTCTATAATCTGTATATTGAATGGGCTCTGGGCTTTGATATTTGGCTTCTAGCCCCATGAAGCTGTCAATAGAAATTCAGTTTTATTAGGGTAGGCAAATAGCCTTGGGCAGAAGCCCTTTCTGAGCTGGCTGCCTTCTCTGGGTTCTCGCCTCCCATTTGTTTAGCATACTAATTCCTTACTATCTTGTTAGACTGTGTACCCCTTTACCATATTTTACAAACGTGTTTTATCCAGAATCTTTAGTTGTTAGTGGAGAGTTGATCCCAATAATTTCATTTGCTATTCCTCTAAGTTGGCATTATGTGAGTATCTTACAGCTTTGTAATAGTGGTTTAGTTTTGTGAAACCAGTTTGAAAAAGTTTATACATTTAGTCTGCATTTCAGGGGTCAGTATGCTACTCATAGATCTTAGGTTCATTTTGATAGATAATAAATAGCTAACATTTTTAAATTCCATATGGCTTAGCTTTCTCTTCTAACCCTCCCCTGCTCAAGTCTTGCTACTGCGTACAGTATCCATGTAATTGCTCATCCTAACTGGGATGTGTCTGAGAGTGGAAGGGGACACTGGTATTAGCATCGCCTGGATAACAAGTGTAACGTGGAGACTTTACAGGATGCTGATAATGTGGCCAAACTTCTACCAGATGTAACTGAAACAACTTCAGATCTAATCCTCCCTCATACGCAAATAATTTATTTATTGGCCAGGAGAAACAAAACAGTTTGAAAAGTCTGCTTTGTGAACTTGAAGTTATCTAGCTCTCTGTCCTTGTAGGTGCTCTTACCCTGATCTTTTCCTGAAGATTTACCCCAGACAGATGCAAACACATCACAGAGGTGGGAATCTCTTTCCCTTACAGTCTTCACCAGGCAACTAGAAACCATCCTTGGCCAGGGACTCAACCTAGTACCGTTTATCTTCTAGGCCTCAGGCAGCCCTCTTAAAAATCCATTGGGTTCTTGTACTCTATAATTTCACCAGTTAAAGCCCATTGCAGACAATAGTGTGCTAGTTATAAGCCTCCACTGTTGATCTAGATAGGGATTGCTGGGCAGCTTGCACTGACCGTTTCTAGAGCATGATCTTTCTTGCTCACTACTGGTCAACCATCCCTGAGGTTAGGGCCTTGGATGATGCATAAACTTGAAGCTTTAACTGGCTCATATATACTGTGAGATTCCTCCTGCAAACACATTTTAAAATAGATTATAAATATTGCAATGAGGAATAATTGATATAGTAGAACTTTTATAAATCCCCCAAAGGACTGTAAGAAACTAGTCAACATATGGAGGTGGTTAGCTTAAGGAACTAGTCCTGCTATTCTGATACGTACCTGTGGTACATGTCGAGTCTTTGAAAATTAGGGCAACTTCAGGATGTGGTCAGTGTTGGGAGGTGGTCAACTATGGAGGTTCTACTGTATATATTTCATGATTCCACCCATATAAATTTCAACATCCCACAGCGCTGGCCCTAGGATATTAATGGCTCTGGTTCCTTCTTATCTTTTATGTCTGCCCCATCTATAGCTAACTGGAATTGTGGACCCCTGCACAAAACTGCTAGATTATGTCTTTGGTGAAATTTCTATCTTGTTTTAAACATTGTTTATGAAAATCATATATCTTTTATGAGAAATACAATCGACATAGTCAATGTAATTGTGATTATACTTTAATCTCTAAACCTAGTAACTGATTTCTCAATCACCCTTTATTTGAAAATACATGGTTAAGGATACCTTATAAGGACGATACACATGTTTTTAGGTTAAAATCAGAAATTTGGGTGAAATTTCAGTATTATTTACAATGCCTCAGTGGAACTGAGTCATGCTCCTTTTCTTGTGATCTGTCATTGACTTTCTTCAAAAGGGTTCAAAGCTGAGAAGCCTTAACCTAAAAATTGTCCAGGAGTGAATTACCTAAGGTAGCAGGTACCAAAAAATAATTGCTATTGGTAAACAGGATATATATTCTAAGATGTTTCATAATCAAACATATTTTTAGTATGTGAAGAGATAAAAATGAATATGTGCTTAAATTTTGCTTTTTTCCTCCCCTCTTCACTCTACTATTATGTTTTTACCAATGGTTGTACATAATGGTCCAGAGGAGGGGAGTTAATTCCAAACTTTATAGTGGATGGAATTGAGGCTTTGTAGAGGAAGCCCGCCTAGTTCTTTACCTCTATGGGACAGATGTGACACCCGGTTCCTGCTCCTCCTCCCCCAGTCTGTGTGTTCCGGTCTGTACAGTGTAACAGCAAAAACTAAACCAGCAAAAGAGCATCACACTTGGGGCTACTAGAGTTTCATTTTTAGAGGTATTAAAAGACCAGAGAATATGAGTATAGCAAACCACTTGTTGCATTGTGTCCATTTGTGCAAACTCCCCAATCTGCTTACTGACTCTGTTGTTTTGAGAAATGAAGCTGTGAATTTTTTTTCACATCTGAGACTTAAATGAGGAAACTAAACTTCCATGGAAATTATTAGTGGAGTTACTTGTTCTTAATTGAAGAACAAGATAGATGAAATACCCTAGGGCCAGCCATCACTGTAGGATGTTGAAATTTATATAGGTGGAATCATGAATAGTTGACCACCTCCCTACACTGACCACCTCCTTAAGTTGCCCTAATTTTCACAGGCTGGACATGCACCACATGTATGTATCAGTATAGCAGGCTTAGTTTCTTATACTAACCACCTCCATATGTTGACTAGTTTGTTACAGTCCTTTGGGGGATTTACAGAAGTTGTGCTATATTAAGTATTCCTCATTGCAATATTTATAATGTATTTTAAAAAATGTTTGCAGAAGGAATCTCACAATATAGTTCAAGATAGATGAAATAGCTAAGTGTCCCATAACAACGTTTTGGTTTAATGACAGACAGCATACACGATGATGGTCTCGTAAGGTGATAATGGAGCCGAAAACTCCCTACCACCTGCTGTCACTGTCGTCCAACACGCTACTTTTTTCTGTGTTTTCATATGTGTTGATGTACAACTTACTGCAGTTAAGTCGCCTGCATGTTCAGTACAGTGACAGGCCATGCAGCTTGTAGCTTGGGAGCAGCAGGCCATGCCACGTGTCCTACACACATAGTGAGCTACACCTTCTAGGTCTCTGCTTCATGGAAGTGTGTGATGTTTGCACAACATGAAATGGAATTACAGCAAGAGGGACCTCACCAGGAACAGGAGCCCCAGTTTCCTCCCTACTACAAAGGGCTGTTAAATGAGTTCTTACCTGTAAACAAACACATCCATACCTATACTAAACACCCAACACAGTTATTTGTCCTCTTCTTCCTATATTTCTTAGGAAATGAGCTGTGTCTGTAGGTTTTGAAGGTGTTTGAAATGTAGATCAGCTAGGGTTGGCAACTGTGGCTCAAAGGAGCAGGGCGCTGGCTCCATATACCGGAAGTGGCAGGTTCAAACCCAGCCCCTGCCAAAAACTGCAAAAAAGAAAGAAATGTAGATCAGCCAGTAAGAGAACTTAAAGTTTTCGGTTTCATTCCTTCTTTATGATGAACAGGCTCTACCCTATGTCTTTGCCCATGGAACAAAGGAAAGGGTAGAATATTGACAAGGATGTGAAGAAACAGGAACTCATGTACTATTGGCTGGAATATAAATTAAGACTGCCATTTTGGAAAAAAGGATAGAGGTTCTTCAAAGAAAACTGAAAGTAGAATTACCCCCCCATCTAACAATCCCACTATTGGGCACATGCGCAAACTGATTGAAATCAGTATGTTTTAGGGATGTCTGAGTTCCCATGTTGATTGCAGACTCATTCACAGGAGCCAAAATATGGAAACAACTTAAGTGTCCATCAACACATGACTGGATTAAAGTATGTGGTAAATATATGCATGGTGGAATGCTAACCAGCCTCAGAATTGTGTCATTTTGCAATAATACAGATGAATTTAGAGGGCATTATGTTGGGTAAAATCAGCAGACACAGGGAGATTAATACTGTATGATCTCCCTTATAGGTGGAATCCAAAAACATCAAAGTTATCCAATTAGAAAGTAGAGTGGTGGTTATCAGAGCCTGGGTGGAGAATTGAGGGAGATGGGAAGAAATGGGGGTATATTGGTCAGTGGGTATAAAGTTTTAGCTAGGAGAAAAAAGTTTTGGTGTTTCATTGGACAGCAAGTGGACCAGAGTTAATAATAATGCATTGTATATTCTAAAATAGATAAATAAGAGAATATTATATTCCACAAAGCAATGATAAATATTTGAGGAAATAGATATGATAAATAAATAAGTAAATATATAAAGTATAAGAGCACTTCCTTAAAAGCCTGGAAATACCCTTTCTGAATCCTAAGAACTTTGAAGGATCTTTTTATGGTGATTCTCTTTGCATGTATTTGGACAGCCTATACATCTAACAGTTCTTTTACCCTGCTTCTGGGGAATAATGTTTTTCTTTTGCAATTTTCTATGAAACAAGTTATAGATTACAAACTCTAGGTCCTTCCCATGGAGTCTAGTTTCATGCTTGGAGACCCAAGCTTTTTCACTTGCCTATTAATTACTGTAAGAAAGTTTATCTACAATCAATTGTTTATTTTTGTAATCGTCTCAAAAATTGGGCTCAATGTAGGCAATGTTGCTTTTTCCCACTAGATTTTTCAGTGTCTGGTTACTTTATGAAATTCAGGTATACAAGGCTTGCTTAGAAATTGCTTCATACCCCTTTTTTACCTTTATTTTTAAGTGTTTTCCTCACATGGGATATAGAATTTTAAGACCTGTTTATTATGTTTATAGAGACATTAAAAAGGTAGTAAATGCTATCAGGAGATTTATTGAATGGTTTTCATTGAAATGTAAAGTCGCTTAGAATTAGAAATTTGAGAAGAAAGTGGGCTCCAGTGAGCCTATGTAACCTTTTCATCAACTGTAGCCTTGTAGTGGAAAAAAGTACATATGAGATAGTATACCTTCATTAAAACCTACTTTCAGAAATTTAATATCAAATGTTTTAATTTGAAATATAAGTTCATTACCTAGAGTTTCTTTTTAACAAATGAAATGCCTCATATATCATTTGAAGTCACACATAGATTATTAAGTCAAGGCTAAATGAATTATAAGCCTTTTATTACAAGTTCCAACAAAAACCCTGAGTTGAACTTAGCTGACATTTTTATGAGGTTGTTCCATAGTTGGACTTTGGTGATTATACTTTTGTGGGAAGAAGAAACGCAGTATCTGGGGTTAGACTAGAGCTGTGAGCTTATGGTTATTCTTTTCCTCTGTTACACTTATTATCTGCATCATGTATCAGTATTTTTTGCATGTTTATTTTTGCCAACCTCCTGATCCCTCTCCACCCCCATGGGAAGGATAACTCTGTGAAGCTGGGGACAGCCCACTCCCACTCAGGGCACTGCCCACATAATGCTGCATCTGTTCTTTACAGTCACTGGGTGATTGTTAAAGGAACTACGTGGACTGCATGGGGCACACGTGGAGGCTGAGTCTAAATCTGAGTGCAGGGAGAGGACTTGGTATGAGACCATAATTAATCACATTAATGTTGACCCTTGAGCCACTTTGGGTTAAAGATGTGGTTTCTGAAAACACATTCCTTTTCTATAATCCTTGAGAGGATTGGGATGTGGCCTGGTGTTTTGAGAGAAGGAGAAGCCCCTTTGATACCTAGAGTGATACTTGTATATCACAATTGGCTTCTGAAACATTCTGTGCATTTTGATAAGCACTTCTCTAGCCAGCATCCCAACGTAGCCACAGTGGGTGACTTTCTGGCCTTCTTTATCCAGTCAGATGAAGTGAGGATCTGAGAGTAGCGGAGGTGCTACTGACTGGCACTTTCCACCTTTCCATTCTTGAGCCATATGTGTGCTTTTCCTACGAGGTATGTTGTAGAATTATAAGCACAGCCCTTCTCCTAAGCTCCATGTGCTGAGACATCAGATATAATGGTCCCGCCCCCATGGTCATGTGACGCACATTACTTCCTGGCAGGCCATAGTGTTGACATTCCACCCTGTTCACTGTACTGCATCTTGTCTCATGGGCAGCTTTGAACACAACAAGACCTCTACTTCCTTTGTGCATTCTCAGCCAAATATGTCTGAATACATTTTAAAATTAGTAAAACATTTAAATCAAATTATTATGTACACATGACTGATAAGTTGTACAGAAAGACTTACAAAGAAAAAAATCGCAGTTTCTAGTTCCCCAAGTGAACTTCGTGACTCCCATGATTGTATAGGAATGAATTTTTCCCCTGTTTAAGCCATTACAGGCTCCTATGAGGAAATGATGGAAGCCCAGAGGAGGGTTCTGTATCATCATTGAAAATAGTATGAAGTCCTTATGAATGAAGTTGTAAAGAGAATTTCAGAATTGAGTGAGATATTAACCTAAATGATCTGCAAGATTCTTATTAATGCTATTTTTATACACACAATTCTAAATTTATAGACAATTGTTGATAAGAACAGTGAACACTTGTAGTTACTTGCCTTCAACAACTAGCTTAGTGCGTGATGTTATTATCCCCATCTTTGGGATGAAATACTGAGGAGTAGAATAGCAAAAGAACCTTAGTCAGCACACAGTGGGGCTACAGTTTAAGCACAGTCAGTCTGATCCAGGCCTGGTCTCTGAATCTCTGCTGTACTTCCTGAGAACTCTCAATGGAAGGGACTTAAACTGGAAAAGTGATGTGTGTTATTTTTTCCCTCCATGGTTCGTAACTGTACCGTCAGTCTCTGGCTTTCGTTGCTATATGTAGCACTCTACTATTATGCCCTATAGCTCAAGCACATATTCATACACCATGTGTGTGGAGGGAATGGGGACAGGAGAAGCAGAGGGGGCAGAAATTCAGAGAAACAGAATGCTGGGCAGGGTACCAGGAGGTCACTTGATGGATATACTGGAGGATTTCCTCTGGAATTTCTCCTGTTACCATTACCTATTGTATACTCCAAGTTCTGTGATTCCAGTGTGCTTGGCCAGAGAAAGCTGAAGAGTGGAGGGTTTCCCTGAAGGACCAACTTCTGTACCAGTCAGAGAGGTAAGGAGGAAAATTCATTCAGTCCAGGCCTATGATCACCTTAGTAAAATACCTACTCATGAGTGTTAGAGTGGCTAACACTCTAGCCATTCTTAGAGTGGCAAATTTTGCCATTTACTCACTAGCCCATGTTCTTCCAACCAAGAAAGATGTCAGCATTGACCTTAACACCACAGAGACTGGTTTGTTCAATCCTTCCTGCTGCCTTGGTTTCTCCTAAGGTTTCGTCATTCAGTCCCTCAAATAGTAACTATTTGTCTACTTTGTGCCAAGCTCCCTTGTTGGCGTTGGGATACAGAAATAAAGAGGCAAAAATTGTTTGGGTGCAGTGTCTCATGCTTATAATCTCGGCACTTTAGGAGGTCAAGACAGGAGGATCACTTGAGACCAGGAGTTTAAGACCAGCCTGAGCAACATAGTGCCTGCCTCAAGAAAAAAAATTAGTTAGGCATAGTGGGTACACGCCTATAGTGCCATCTACTTGGGAAAAGTAAGGTGGGGAGATCACTTGAGCTCAGAACTGTGAGGCTGCAACGAGCAGTGATTCCATAACTGCACTCTAACCTGGGAGAAAAGACTCTGCCTCGGCTCGGCGCCTGTGGCACAATGGGCTAAGGCGCCAGCATCTTGCTGCCATTTAAGTCAAGGAAGAAGAGGAGGTGGACAAGTGCAGTTAGGTGGAGGCCTGACCTTTTTTAGTTACGATCGAAAGGGAAGAGAGTGATCTAGTGATTCAAGTACAGACTTTTTCCTGAGATAATGAGAATGAACTTGGAGAAATTGGGGTGAAAGAGGATTCTTAAGTAGAGAGAAAGTATGGCGTGTTGGTCAGCCATGCATGTGATTCCCTTAGGAATGGAAGAATTGAATTTATAGGAGAGAGGGGTCATTGTTTGAATGAGGTTCTTGAGTGGGGTGGAAGGCCTTAGGCAGGGCACAGACAAGTTCATGCACAGAAGTGCAAGAAGGATGAAGACGTGCAGCACAGAGCCGGCCAGGTGGGCAGAAGTGCTGGTAGGAGCATCCAGGGGTTCTCTTATAATTGTTTCTCTTTGCTCAGTGCAAGAAGAAATGAGGTCATCTGAGAAACAGGAAGTCGAGGGAATGTTTGGAGATGAGAAGAGACAGAGTTGTGCAGCAGAGAAGCAGAATGACTGGCTAGGGAATTATGATCTGATTGCTGGGTAGCCATGAAGAGCCTTCTTGCGGTTAGGAGCCCTGATTTGATGGGTGGCTTTTATTTCCTGCAGGGATGCTCAGCTCTGTGGGATGCCGGCACAGTGGTAGGTGAAGAGATGGTTTAACAAGTGTTGAGAATTTGGGTGCGTGAGTATGATACTTTGTAGGAGGCAGAAAAGATTGGGATCTAAGAGAGGAAATAAATAACAATGCATGGTTAATATGCATTTAGGATGTATGGAAAAGAGGTGGGGACCATCTAATGGGGAGGAGGCCAGCAGATGCTGTGTCTTGGTGAGACTAACAAGAGAAAACTTTGGCCCCACCCACCCAGGGGGTTGTATAGAGGGTAATTATGTGCTTAAGATGAGCCAGTCATCTGAGATCCTCATGTGAATCCTTACTTGCCCCTCAGCAAAAGGAGAAAGCACAATTAACATTGTTGGTGGGAGAAGTAATTATTTTCTAGGGTATGCATCACTATTTTCCTTTCTTTTCCATAAGAGACTCCATTTGCCATCCTGGTCCTCAAGGCACAGGCTACACTGGGTTGCTGAATTTTCCACAAACATAAATGTTGACAACATTCTGAGATGATACCCTGTTTCAGTCTACCATTGCCGGGTACACTACGTGGGTTAGCAATGAGATTAATTGGAAAGTGGAGGGCAGGCTCGGTACCTGTGTCTCAATGGGCTAAGGCGCCAGCCACGTACACCTGAGCAGGCGGGTTCGAATCCAGACCAGGTCTGCCAAACAACAATGATGGCCGCAACCAAAAAATGGCAGGGCGTTGTGGCAGGTGCCTGTAGTCCCAGCTACTTGGGAGGCAGAGGCAGGAGACTCGCTTGAGCCCAGGAATTAGAGGTTGCTGTGAGCTGTGATGCCACAGCACTCTATCCAGGGTGACAGCTTGAGGCTCTG
>CAUYON010125391.1:0-12586 GCA_963573935.1 Arctocebus calabarensis
AGTATAATTTACAAAGTATTTTATTATTATTATTTTTTTTTTTTGGAGACAGAGCCTCAAGTTGTCACCCTGGATAGAGTGTCATGGCATTACAGCTCACAGCAACCTCCAATTCCTGGGCTCAAGCGAGTCTCCTGCCTCCACCTCCCAAGTAGCTGGGATTACATGCACCCGCCACAACGCCCAGCTATTTTTGTTTGGGTTGTAGCGTCATTGTTGGTTGCCGGGGCCAGGCTGGATTTGAACCCACCAGCTCAGGTTTACATGGCTGGCGCCTTAGCCTGCTGAGCCACAGGCGCCCGGCCAACCTGGCCTATTCTTAATTTTTATTTAACTCAATACCTGTTTTCAGTAAAATTCTTCTACCTCCCCAGTCAATTCCCTATCCCCCAAATCTTTTTTTCTTTTTGGAGACAGAGGCTCAATATGTTGCCTTCTCTAGAGTGCTGTAGCATCCCATCTGACAGAAACCTCTAATTCTTAGGCTTAAGCAGTTCTCTTGTCTCAGCCTCCCAAGTAGCTGGCATTACAGGAGCCTGCCATAATGCCTAGCTATTTTTGTTGTTGTTGTTGCAGTTGTCATTGTTGTTTAGCTGGCCTGGGCCAGGTTCAAACCCTCCAGTCTGGGTGTATGTGGCCAGTACCCTACCCATTGAGCTATAGGCACTGCCCTAATCCCCCAAATCTTAAGGTCCTATTACTTTTTTTTTTTTTTTGAGACAGAGCCTCAAGCTGTCACCCTGGATAGAGTGCTGTGGCATCACAGCTCACAGCAACCTCCTATTCCTGTGTTCAAGCGAGTCTCCTGCCTCTGCCTTCCAAGTAGCTGGGACTACAGGTACCTGCCACAACTGCCCGGCCATTTTTTGGTTGCAGCCTTCATTGTTGTTTGGCGGGCCCAGGCTGGATTCAAACCCGCCAGCTCAGGTGTACGTGGCTGGCGCCTTAGCCTGTTGAGCCACAGGCGCCAAGCCAAGGTCCTATTACTTAAAAGAAGAAAAAGGCTATTTGATAGTAGCCAGCCATCTGGAGCTATTTCAGAGACATTTACCAAGTTAAAATATATTATGTTCACTGTAATCTATAAGATTTAGATTTATTTTGGAAATCTATTACATTAAGTATGTTATATGTGGAAACAATGTTGTCTTCGCTTTACCTCCACATCTAATAAAATTATTTTAGTCATTTTATCTTTTTTTTTTTTTTTTGTAGAGACAGAGTCTTACTTTATCGCCCTCAGTAGAGAGCTGTAGCATCACACCTCACAGCAACCTCCCACTCCTGGGCCTAGGCGATTCTCTTGCCTCAGCCTCCCAAGTAGCTGGGACCACAGGCATTTGCCACAACCCCCAGCTGTTTTTCTGTTTTGCAGTTCGGCCAAGGCCGCATTTGAATCTGTCACATGGGGCTAGTGCCCTACTCGATGAGCCACAGGCACCGCCCCATTTCAACTTTTTATTAAATTCTTAACAAACTCTTTTCATTGAATCCATAATAGAGAACTATAGTTTCTATGACTTTCTGGAATCTTTATTAGGGTGGAAGTCACAATGACAGCTTGACAGTGTTCTAGTGTTGATGACAATCTGTAATACTGTATTATACATTTTGGCAAACCAGTCCATAATATCAACTTACTTGTCCTATGCTCCTTTGCCCCCTCTTTTTACTAATGACCTCCTCTTCTCTCCTTTGTAACTGGTGTAAATCAGTATTAAGACTTGTGGCCTCCATTTCCATGTCACTCACTCGCTCCTTAATTGCTATGATAAGAATTCTTTGCTTCTCTTTCAACTTTTTTAGGTGCATTTTTTTAAGCAAATGCACCTTTTTATAGTTTTATTGTGAATATTATTATTTATAATTTTTATTCCCCACCCCTCACCCCATTTCTTTTCTAGAAATGGAAGAGTAGTTAGAAGCATGAGTTCAGCAGTAGACAGACTTGATATTCTAGTTAACTATATTTTTGTCTAGCTAAAGATTGTTTTAACCTTTTGTTGAAACTTTCAGTATGTAAGTATAATATACACAGTTAAAAATTTTCTTGCGTTACAGAGAGCCTCCAAGTCAGTAATCTGAATGTTAGTGCTTTGATGTAAAAGTTACAGATTGGACTAAACTTGAACTGATTGTTCTATGAAGGATTTGTTTTTAATAACTCCTTATTATAAGCTGGCTTGTACCTTGTTATGTGCCTATTTTCCCTTAAAATTTGAAGTCAGCAATTCACACTCACTGATGGTTCCAAATAAAGTCCCCAATTTTATTTGTAATCTTTTTTGTGTGTGTGGTTTTTAGCCGGGGCTGGGTTTGAACCCACCACCTCCGGCATATGGGGCAGGTGCCCTACTCCTTTGAGCCACAGGTGCCACCACCAAAGTCCCCAATTTTAGATGGTTACTATATTTAGCTTTCCCTGGTATAATCTCCATCTAGGTAGAGTACAGAGAGATGGATGAAAGCTTGGCCAACCTCTCAGAAGATGAGTATTATTCAGAAGAAGAGAGAAATGCTAAAGCAGAGAAGGAAAAGAAGCTTCCACCACCACCCCCCCAAGCCCCACCTGAGGAAGAAAATGAAAGTGAACCTGAAGAACCATCTGGTGAGTCTGGTTACCAACCGCAGTTTTATCTTGGACATAAGAATAAATGGGTTTATTCCCATTCTGCAATATTATTTATGTCTTCATCTTTGCTTTATACTCTGATATTGGGGCTGTGGCCATGTGTGTCTTTGTGTGTATACATATATATGTATGTGTGTATGTGTGCACATACATAGTGGTATTCATATTCTTTTTGTGTCTATGCACATATAGAGGAGGAAAGAAAGGATGGGAGTGGAAGGACAGTGGCAATATAAGGTGATTGGAAAGTAGGGGAAAATAAACAATTAAAGAGAACATACAGAGAGCCAAATCCAAAGAACCAAGCCTCCCAATGACAACTCTCTTTTAGATTTTAGAGATGGTATGAGCCAGAGATTGCTCTGACTAAATTATGCATTTACCACGTAGTTAGCTACTTTCTGAAAAAAATCTTCATGGTGTGTTTCAGTTGTGAGAAATGCCTTTTCCTAGTGAACAAATGTCAAAATATATTCTGGAGTCAAAGATGCTAAGCTTACACAAGCTTTCTTATAACCTGAAAATATGATTGGAGTCTGTGGTTTCAGAGCTTCAAACTCATATCCCCCTCAGCCCTGAGTCTTAGCTTTCTGAGGATGTCTGATAAGCTGGGATGCCTTTCTGTGTTGGAGAGCCCAAGCAATGAGAAAATCGTGTGTGTGTGTGTGTGTGTGTGTGTTGTATAGCTCATTCTTTAGGAGATCAAAAGCAAAATCTTAATTTTTTTTATCTTCTGTCCTTAATGATATTTCACTGACTCTTGACTTTGAATTTTTAAGTTCCTCACCATGGAATAATTTTTGTATTTCCAATACCTGTAGGCCCATTCACCAATTTTGTTAGTCTTATTCCTTTTATTTATTTTTTATTTTTTGGAGACAGAGCCTCAAGCTGTCACCCTGGATAGAGTGCTGTGGCACCACAGCTCACAGCAATCCCCAGTTCCTCAAGCGAGTCTACTGCTTCCGCCTCTCAAGTAACTGGGAATACAGGCGCCCGCCACAACACCCGGCCATTTTTTGGTTGCAGCCATCATTGTTGTTTGGCAGGCCCGGGCTGGATTCGAACCCACCAGCTCAGGTGTACGTGGCTGGCGCCTTAGCGGGTTGAGCCACAGGCGCCGAGCCAGTCTTATTCCTTTTAAAAACAAATGCTTGTTTGCTATATCTTACATGACTTTCATAGGTACCCAGATAAAAAGATAGTTTATTTGAGAAGTTTTATTTTTTGTTTTAGGCTCCTTTTTTTAAAGAATATTTTTCTCTTCTGTGATGTTACTATAAATTACCAGAAGTTATTTTATTTTAAAAGAAAATCAGTATTAGTGATGATGCTTCGTTTGAGGGGATTGCAAGTCATGTTAATATAAACTTAGGTTGCGAGCTCATCAAACAAAGTCTGGCTAAAACTCTTAAAAATAAAACTTTATAATTTACAGGATTATTACAAAATGTGATAAAGGACTATAGTTTGAGAATATTTAGAGGAAGGTAGATTAGATTTTGGGTTCAATTCATCTCAGAGTCAGGAATTTTCTAAGAAGAGTAGTTCTTGTAAAACTTTCTTATATAATAATTTCTTGAGCAGCTACTTGTGAGAAGGTGTTTAGTCTCAGTGGTACATTACCTTTGGGACTAATGTCCCTTAGACAATTGTAGCTTCTTTGTACCTTAATAACTTGTCTTGTTTTTACTGATTTTTCTTCCTCCTCTTTCTTTTCTTACACATTTAGCTCTCTTCCCTTCTATCCTTTTCTCTGGCTTTTCCCTTTACCTCTCTGCTCCTTTCTTTCCTCTGTTTTCTTTTCTGTCTTTGCTGTAGTCTTGCTAGTAAGATACATGGGAATAACCCTCTTGTTATCTCTCACAGCTTGGGAGGCTGCTGATCTCTTAGTTCCAGGGCTGCTGGTATTATGCATTGATAATCTGGTATCTCCAATGCTGCCTCCCTTTGTGTATGATTGTCGGTGTCTCCAGTAAATAACTGCTTTATTGTAGATTCCATTTCTTTGTTCCCTTAAAATTTTAAACTGAGTCTTGATGTTGGTATTTTCTTTTTTATGAAAGAGGTTTTTTAAAATTTCACATATGTTAATCACAGGAAGTAAATGTCTTAGAAAAAGGACTTAGGATTTGGGAAACTATCTTCATTCAATTATGTTCTGGTTAATTCTAATCCAGAGATTTGGTTTAAATAAGTTATCTTAGTTTTTTTTTTTTATAAATTAAGGTTTTAAGTTGAGGATATGTTCATTGCTTAGAAATGTGTTGAAAAGTACTTAGCCTAGGCAACGCTTGTGGCATAGTGAGTAGGGTGCCGGCCCCATATACCCAGGGTGGTGGGTTCGAACCCAGCCCTGGCCAAACTGCAACAAAAAAAATAGCCAGGCGTTGTAGCGGGCACCTATAGTCCCAGCTACTCAGGAGGCTGAGGCAAGAGCATTACCTAAGCCCAAGAGCTGGAGGTTGCTGTGAGCTGTGATGGTACAGCACTCTATCAAGGGCAACAAACTAAAGCTCTGTCTCTTAAAAAAAAAAGAAAGAAAGAAAATTACATAGCCAAAACTTGGGAATTATTACTTATGGTTATGAGAATAATTATTTTTCATTTAAAACAACTTAAGAGTTAAAAATTTCTAGTGTGAATTTGGGATATACTTTTCTCTAGGAATGACTGGCAATCTATAAGCCTATACTACTTACTAATATATTAATAGTTTAGAAATAGACTGCACCCTGATGGTGAATCATAAAATATTATCAGATAAGTTAAGTTTTTAGAAACTATCTAGGATTTCCAAATCTGTTGTCTTGTCAGAACCAGTTCTTTCACAAGCTTTTTTAGTCAGAAATGGAATGGAAGCATTGCCATGAGTGTATTAAAATATTGAGAAAAAAATATAAGTTTGTTTCTTTACTAAACTTTTGTTTTTCCTCACTTCTTTTAGGTAATCACTAGACATTACTCTCTTAAAATAAATAAGATTTGCACACATTTCATTCTTTTTTTTTTTTGAGACAGAGTCTCAAGCTGTCGCCCTGGATAGAGTGCCCTGGCATCCCAGCTTACAGCAACCTCCAACTCCTGGGCTTAAGCAATTCTCTTGGCTTGGCCTCCCAAGTAGCTGGGACTACAGGCTCCCACCACAACGCCCGCTATTTTTTAGTTTTATTGTCATTGTTGTTTGGCAGGCCTGGGCTGGATCCCAACCCTCCAGCTCAGGTGTATGTGGCTGGCGCCTTAGCCACTTGAGCTACAGGCGCTGAGCCTGTACATTTCATTCTTACTAGCTTGAAAATTTGTATAGAAAATTTTCCTTTGCTTTCCGCAGTGTTAATCTTAAGAAGAAAATATTTTAATTATGAAAGTACAAGATATTCTGTGGGTGAAATGATTTGACTGGAGAAGGTTCCTTAAGGAGAGTAAGGAGAGGACTCAAGTGGAGGTTGGAGTCATGATGTGGACAGCTGTGGTTGACTAAGCCAAGCTAAGGAATTTGTAAGGAGAGTCTGGTCAGGGGTAGGAAGCACTAAGGGTTTTTGAGTAAGGGAGGGGGTTGTACTGAAAATACATGTTTTGGAGAGATCAAGCTGATATGCTCTGTAAAAGTGAGCTAAAAGGAGTGAAGAGACTGAGATTGAAGGTAATTTAGGCTGTTTTGGTAATTAAGTTTAGTGGGTTTTGTTCAATGGAAAATGTTCTCATTGTTAAAGTTGAATTTTTAGAGAAACAAGAGTTTTGGGTTTTTTTGTTTGACTGATTGGATTTATTTACTTGGAACAGTGGTTCTCAACTTTCCTATTGCTGCAACTCTTTTTTTTTTTTTTGTGACAGAGCCTCAAGCTGTCACACTGGATAGAGTGCTGTGGCATCACAGCTCACAGCAACCTCCAATTCCAGGGCTCAAGTGAGTCTCTTGCCTCCGCCTCCCAATTAGCTGGGACTACAGGCGCCCACCACAACGCCTGGCCATTTTTTGGTTGCAGCTGTCATTGTTGTTTGGCGGTCCCAGGCTGGATTCGAACCCGCCAACTCAGGTGTACGTGGCTGGCACCTTAGCCCGTTGAGCCACAGGTGCCGAGCCACTGCAACTCTTTAATACAGTTCCTGTGGGTCATGATCCACAGGTTGAGAACTGCTGACTTTGGAAGGAAGTTCTCTGTTTTGTCTTAAATACTGTTTTTAGATTTATTAATTTTTGACAATAACTTAATTTGGTATTGGAGTCCTAAGGGAGTCAAAATGGGAAAATGAATTTTTCATACTAAATATTATTTATATTTAAAACCTACCCTATTTTACTTCTTAAATATTTACATGTGCTTTTATATTTATTGTACATTTGAATATATTTGTTATAATGAATGATGGGTTTGTTTGGTTTCATGATACCTATTCTTTAAAGACAGAGGTTTTTTTTTTTTTTTTATTGAGACAGAGCCTCAAGCTGTCCCCCTGGATAGAGTGCAATGGCATCACAGCTCACAGCAACCTCCAATTCGTGGGCTCAAGTGAGTCTCCTGCCTCCGCCTCCCAAGTAGCTGGGACTACAGGCGCCCGCCCCAACGCCTGGCTGTTTTTTGGTTGCAGCTGTCATTGTTGTTTTGTTTGGCAACGCCTGGCCGTTTTTTGGTTGCAGCTCTCATTGTTGTTTTGTTTGGCAGGCCCAGGCTGGATTTGAACTTGCCAACTCAGGTATACATGGCTGGTGCCTTAGCCTGCTGAGCCACAGGCGCCGAGCCAAGACAGAGGTGTTTTTTTAGGTCATGGCAACTGAACCTGAGCAAGTTGTCTTCAGAATTGAGTGTCTGGTTATTAGTAATGTTGTATAATAGTGGAGCCTCAGTAGAAGACAGTAAACTTTTTTTTTTTTGAGAAAGAGTCTCACTATGTCACCCTCAGTAGAGTGCAGTGGTGTCACAGCTCATAGCAACCTCAAACTCTTAAGTGCTTAAGTGATTGTCTTGCTTCAGCCTCCCAGTAGCTGGGACTATAGGTGCCCACCACAACTCCTGGCTATTTTTTTTGTTATTGTTATTGTTGTTTTAGCAAGCCCAGCCAGGTTCGAAACCCCCAGCCCCAATGCATATGGCCAGTGCCTTAACCAGTGAGCAATGGATGCTGAGCCAACAAAGTCTTACTCAGTTGGACTTTACTGGCTTAGATTAATTGCCTCTCTGTCAAATTAGCTTTCGATTTATTGAAGAAATGCTTTTTTCCTTCCTCAGCTCAGTTTGTTACATCACGTACATTAGATTCTTTTTTTTTTTTTTTTTTTGAGACAGAGCCTCAAGCTGTCACCCTGGTTAGAGTGCTGTGGCATTACAGCTAACAGCAACCTCCAATTCCTGGGCTCAAGCGAGTGTCTTGCCTCCGCCTCCCAAGTAGCTGGGACTACAGGCGCCTGCCACAACGCCTGGCTATTTTTTGGTTGCAGCCATCACTGTTGTTTGGCGGGCCCAGGGGCTGGACGAACCCGCAAGCTTAGGTGTATGTGGCTGGTGCCTTAGCCTGTTGAACCACAGGCGCCGCGCCTAAACTGAATATATTTATGTTCTTCTTTTACTTTCTCAAATGTATCCATTGTGGTATTTTCTTTTAATATTAAATTGACATGAAATTTCACACAAAATCTGTAAGGACAGATACTCTAACACCAAAGTCTTCAGCCATTTTTTAATGAAAGAAAGAAATAACCTCTTCTACTACATACGTCCATTTTTAACCTAAAGTAAACAAAGAAGTCCTTATTTATTTGGTCTAACTTACACAACACTTTAAAAATTTGGCTCTTGGCCATTAATGTCAAAGATATATAACTCATTTTCAGAAACATTAAAGCTCAAAGTCCGTACAATGATGTATTTTCAGTCATAGACTCAAGATCACTAAGGTTTCTAAAAAATTCAAAATTAAGAAGGGTAAGGTTTCATAGGTAATTAAAATAAAAATAGTTCCATAATCTCCTATAAAACAACATACTTATAAAATAGAAAAATTAATGTATTATTCTCTAATCAAAATAAATCCTTAATTGTTAAAATGTGGCAATTTTCAACTACCTGATAGGACTGTCAACCTAGCCCACTGTTCTTGTGTAAATCTAATTTTATATTCTTTTTTGTATGTTTAAAAATTTATTTTAAATTACAAACTCATTCCTTATTATCTTGAGAGCATTTTTACATCTGTGCTGCATTTTCAAGTATTACAACATTAAAGGGTAAACATATTTTCTATATCATCCACTGAAACTAAAACTGGGTTAAACACAGAACCAATAAGCAAAAGTTACATAAATGGGTCATTAAAATATTTCAATAAAGCCATCTCTGTTAATATTTAGAAAAATCTTAATAGATACAGCCCTTGACACACTATGGGAAGTGGCTGGCCCACTGCTAAATCCTTTCTGGCAGGAAGGAGGGCAGTGTTAAGGACCAGGCAGGAGGGCAGGTCTGTTATTTATCAATTATATGTTTTTATCCTATACGTGCCATCCTTTTCCATAGATCACATTTTTTCCCAGGGATGTCAGGACTTTTGTTTTTGTTTATGTTTTTTAAGAATCTCAAAATTCAAATCAAGAAAATCATCAGTTCTGCTATAATGATTCAAACATTAGGGAACAATCTGAGCATAACACAAATTCTGTGCTTGCTTATTCAAGATTTTTGTCTGTGAGAAATTCTAAGTGAATGCAGAAAACTATACCCAACAAAACCCAGCCACATCGGAATACACAAAACGCACATCTGCAAGCACCTCAAATGTCTTCTAGTTCAGTTCATAGCCTGCTTTATGAAACACTCCCATTCACATCTCAGGATACAACTTTCCAGATAACCCTCCTTCCAACACTTTAACATTTCACCAGGTAAAAAATTTTTTTTTAAAAAGAGACAGGGTCTAGTTCTGTCACCCAAGCTAGAGTGTAGTGGCACAATCTTAGCTCATGACAGCTCAAATCCTCCTGCCTCAGACTCTTGAAGTGCAGGGATTACGGGCATGAGCCACTACACACAGTCAAGCGTATTATTTTTGTATTTTCTAACTATTTAACAAGTGTAAAATGAAACACATGTTGCAAAGCTTACTGTACTACCAAATGATAAATATACCACTACATACTAACAATGCCTTTGAAATTTTAATAGACACTCAAATAAGTGTTATTTTAAAAATCCTTGTCAGAGATTTTATTCTCTTCATGAAGGAAAAGAGAAAATAGAAAACATGGTTTTTATGTAAATGTGTATTTATTCTAGTGGACTCCTTATAAAAAGGGATAAGATTCAGGTCTGGGTATAGATATAAACATAGCTATGGTCACAAAATGACTAATTCCTTGTCTCTGAATTCACCGTGGCCTAGTAGGAAGTCTAGAGTTTTCTAAATACGATGCCAGGTGCTCACCTACTCTTACTTCAGACTTTCTCTATGGATGTTGCGATGTGTAGGTCTAGACAAGTGGTTCTCAACGGGGGGTGATTTTGCCTACCAGGGGACATTTAGCAATCTCTGCTAACATTTTTGAATAATCCAACTAAGGAAGCATTCCCAATAACTAGTGGATATGAAGCTGCTGAACGTTTTATCATGCACAGGCAATCTAATGCACAGCAAAGTATCTGCTAACAATGTCCACAGTGCTGAGAATGGGAAGTCCTGCCCCAGACTACAGTAGCCCTTAAACAATTACCTCTACTGAACAAGAAACACTTATTATTTCTTTGTGCTCCTGTATTTTTCTAGATACAACAGAGATGGCAGAAAACAAGGGCAGCTGAGAGAATAGGTTCTAAAATAGGTTTTAATTAGGTTAAAATTGCCCTTAATAGGTTTCTCCACTTAATAGGCTGGGTGATGTTAGGCAATTCACTTCACCTCTCTGTGCCTCAATTTAACAATGATAGCTATGTCATAGGTTATTTTCACTTAATCAGAACACACACACACACAGCTCCTTAGCCTTCTGGCTAAGGTCAAGTGTAAACATATGTATATAAACATTAATACACAGTAGTCCTCCCTTATCTGCATTTTCAGTCACCATAGTTAATCACTGTCTGAACATGAAAAATTGCAGAAATAAGCAATTCAATTAAAGTTTTAAATTTCACTGTTCTGAGCAGCACGATGAGATCCCTCACTATCCTGCTCTGTCCCACCCAGGACATGATTCATCCCTTTGTCCAGCGTCTACGCACTGCCGATGCCACCTGCCCATTAGTCATTTAGTAGCTTATGAGAGGGATAACTCAGCCCTGATATCAAGGTATCGGTTCCAATAGTTTTCCTTAATAATGGCTCCAAAAATACAAGAGTAGTGATGGTGAAATACTGTTGTAACTCCTTTTTTTTAATTATTAATTTTTGTTGTTAATCTTTTATTGTGCCTAATTTACAAACTTTATCATTAGGAAAAAACATAGTACATATAGGGTTTGGTACCATCCATAGTTTCAAGTATTCACTGGGAGTCCTTGAACTTAGGCTTATGCTACTGTATATATGAAACAAGCAACTGGTGTAGGTACTGGAGACAGTAGTAAGCGAAACATGAAAATCCTTGCCCTCATGTAACTTACTTTATCATGGAGATGTTTACGAGGATTAAAAGAGGGAGCAGTAAAACATGGCCTGGATCACCACAAGCCCTCGATAAATGTTATTTACTATTAAGGACCGCAAGACGTTGAGCATGTGTCACTGCTATATGAGCATTCAGTTAACTATTTAAATTAAAAGTTTAAATTAGGCTGGGCATGGTGGCTCACAACTGTAATCCTAGCACTCTGGGAGACCAAAGTGGGAGGACCACTTGAGCTCAGGAGTGGAAGAGTGAGACTCCAATTTTGTAATGATAGAAAAAATCAGCCAGGTGTGGTGGTGTGAGCCTATAGTCTTAGCTACTTGTGAGGCTGAGGCAGGAGACTCTCTCGAGCCCAGGAGTTTTAGGTTGCTGTGAGCTGAGCTAAGCTGATGTCAGTGCACTCTAACCTGGGCAATAGTGTGAGACTGTGTCTCAAACAATAAATAAATAAGGCTCAGCACCTGTAGCTCAGTGGTTAGGGCGCCGGCCACATACACCAAGGCTGGTGGATTTGAGCCTAGCCTGGGCCCGCTAAACAACAATGATAACTGCAACAAAAAAATAGCTGGGTGTTGTGGTGGGCGCCTGTAGTCCCAGCTACTTGGGAGGCTGAGGCAAGAGAATCACTTAAGCCCAAGAGTTTGAGGTGGCTGTGAGGTGTGATGCCACAGCACTCTACCAACAGCAACATAATGAGACTCTGTCTCAAATAAATAAAGAAAGAAATAAATAATATTAGTGCCTACCCAAACACCCACTATTTATTACCAGAGATTGAAGCATTTATTATACCATAATCAGAAGACTGGGAATGAAAGATCTGCTTTAAAGCCTGTATGGAACAACTATTTCATTTAATAATCATATGGTTTTAAAGGATTTTAAGATGAATCAATCAGTATATATGTAAAATGTCATACACATTTCCATCAAATTATATAACAAATGGGAAATGGCATCTCTACCAGAGTTAGAATACAAATTCATTAGTCTACATAATTCTGTTTCATTTCTTATATATTTGTAAGTCAAACAATGAATTATGTAGGTAACTACCTAAAAACTTGGCTATGCTTTTAAGCAGAGAACTCAGTTCTAAGATTTCAGGTACCGTAGATAAAAAGGGAAAGCTGATAAACCAAAAAGCTTCTATAACCTATTAGAGGAAGCAAAACAATTTACTCTGAAGTGGCAGGCAGGTGCTTCTCTATCAGAATAACTTAAATTGTATGACAGCACTCAGAATATGGGAAGCTGGCATTTGTCTCCTTTCCATGGTAACTGGAGAAAGATACTTCTGTTCAGTTCACAAAAGTACTTCCAGCTATGGTCCTCTCAGCAGTTATAAAGTAGGATGC